>JAMKCH010010085.1:0-88615 GCA_023653785.1 Ophioderma brevispina
TACGAAGTAGAATAGAAAATGTCCATATGTACGTTTCTGTCAAGACACAGGCCTTACGTTATGACGGACCCACGCTTCCGTTTATAAAAGAACCATGCGTAAGTTTTGACTTGCACCGTATGGTTTTGGTACGCGTTTTGGCGGAACGCACCATATACAGAAGCCTATAACTATTGTCGCAACGTTTGGTGAGAAAGTCACAACACGGCGGTTGCGGTATCGGCCAATTACTGAATGCATGAATTTCGGTGACATATTTTAAAAAAATAGACCCATAACGCGTTGCGAAGTATCTAGAAACACGTTGTGCCGGTTGTTGATCTCACAACGTGTTGCGGGAATTCACAACGGAGTTCGAAACTTCACAACTAGTTGAACGGTTGAGAGCGGCGTTGCGAAGACCCACACGCCATTAACCATATCATCCAGACAACATTACAATCTTGGTCCAAGATAAGCCCATATTGAAGTTTAGTGCCCAATAAATGGCTTACAATATTGACCAAGATTTATTTGCTCATTGGCCCTAGAATTGACCAATATGGGGCAATACAAGAAAGGCCAATAAAGAGCTAAACCTTGGCCCAATTCTCTGATCAATATTGGACCAATTTTTTGCCCAATATTTATTTTTGCTGGAAAATCAATTGGCATACATTAATCCAATTAAAATATGAAGCACTAATTAGCACCTAATAATTAAAAATTGCATTCACTACCAATATATAGGACTGACCCCTCCCTCTTGATACAGGGAAAGTGTTTGCATACTACTATGTACAAAAAAAAAATTTAGGGAGTGACGGGAAGTTTTGCAAAAATGTGTGAACATTGGTAAGTCCCTTTTCCTGACATGTACATTCTATGGTTTCAAGGGTATTCTATGGTTGAGTTAATATGGTTGTGTTTACATGCTCCCTCATCAAACTATCTTGAAATGATCAACCAAACGCATCATCCTAAGTATTAAGTGGAGAAAAATAGAATCGTCAAAAACTAAAACAGTTTTTGCTGGAAAAATGAGAGGTCTTCTTTGAGCAACGCCCACACTTCACACAACATCGCCCAATGTTGAGTGCCAATGGAAAACCACTATTGCTCCATAGGGTCAATAACAATATATCCAATGCTAATAGTTGGCCAATGGGGAACCCTTTGGGTCGCTATTGTCGACAGAGCTAATAATGCCAATGCTAATTTTGCCAATGGGGAACCCTATTGGCTTCGATATTGAGTCGACAAAGCTAATTCCAATGCTAATTGCCAATGGGCAAACCCATTTGGCTCGATCTTTGTCGACAACTAATCCAATGCTAATATGCCATGGGGAAACCATATTGGCTCGATATTGTCGACAGCGAATGGGCCAATGCCATATGTGCCAATGGAAACCAAGATTGGTGCCACTATATGTATTTTGTCTGGGATATATGGCCGCAACGCCCATGTGGAAGGTAACAACGCCTGTATAATTCCACCACTGCCGTTTCCGAGATTTCACCCCGCGTTGCGTGGTCGGCCAGTCCAGAATGACGATTTCTGTGATGTTTAAAAAAATAGACCCACACGAGTGTGCAAATATCATTGCAAACCTTTACAACGCGTTTCGGCAATATGTTAAGACCCTTATGGCTTGTTGGACCCATCAACGCGTTGTGACGGCTCGCTATGGCAAGCAATATGGTCCTAACGTGTGGCGGCCATACGTTCTTATTTCCAATATCATAGTGTCAGTTTTGGGTATGGAAAGCATTTGAGTTATAACTTGGTATTTGTATTAAAAATTGGTTAGCCACAGATAAAAATTATCAAACATTCCGCAGTCCAATCATATTGATCGGTTGAGGTACAGGTACAATCATCAAAAATCAGTGTGTGAATTTGTTTTTGAGATGCAATTACATGTAGTGTAATAAAAGTAAACATGCGTGCTCAGGTGTATTTTCTCGTGTCTCTAAGGTGAATTTGTCCCTCTGCCATCCTTGCCCCTCCATTTCGATCGCCCCTCTTGCCGCCCCGCTACACTGGTCAGTTTTGAGGGGTACCCCAAGTAGAGTGGTTAAAGGGACTAGCGGTGATCCACCCAAAGGCATTAAAAAAGTTGTTGAATAGCTTAAAAAAGAATGATAAGTTCATTAAAAACTCTCATAAGGTATATTTTTTCAGATGAAAACTAAAAAAGAAGAAATATTCCGTCAAAAGGTTGAAAGGGCCACTTTGTTAAAATGTTGTGCTGAATCCAAATCATCAAAAGTCCTTTGGTGTAGCAGCCGTCGGGGTGAGGGTGACAATTCGTAGTTGTTAACGAAAAGTCATGTTTTTTTTTTCAATAAAATCGTAATTTTTCCCCTTTAAAAAGGAAAAAAAAAACCCTACTTTAAAGCTAGAAAGATATTTTGTATCACAAATGACGAATAACTACTTGGGCTTTTGGTATGCAGAAGACCAAGGTGGCAGAATGAGATTTAGGTGGGTGTATTTTAAATATGTCAATTTGGGAACACAAGTAAATTTTTGTATTTTTTTATTAAACTTTTGTATTTTTTAAGTTAAAATCAACTTAAGTTGAAAACTATTATTTCATGTGTAATTGGATTTTATGGTGCACCTGAAACCCCACAATTGTCTTTATTTGTTCATTTTCCTTCCCTAATACTTTTAGTATTATCACTGCCCTTACCTTAACAGATTTTCAACTTTCTGTATAAGATCTATGCACTTCATTACTACTATACACTTGACTACAAGTGCTAAAGTTTTTAAAGGTTCTCCATGCAAGAAATATAGCAAGCAGTGTACTGATTTAATGGGTCAGCTGACAATCACGTGAAACTATTTCTTTCTCTTCGTGTAACAATAGCGGAATTTTTGTGGTTAGAATATCAAGTCAAATCCATACAATCTTGACCGTTCTCGTCGAGTCAGTATCCATTAGGTATGCACTGTGATACGTAGAGTAATCTATTGAGAGGTCCCATTTACCTCCCTCCAGACTCTGGAGTCCTGGATGGAAAACAACTTTTATTCTTCGATTTATGGTTCTATTACGCCATTTGAGATGTTTAAAAAAAATGGGGTCCAAAATGCTGCCCAAAATTTAAATTATACCATGGTTGATGACATCCAAATTATATGTCAAATTGGAAAAATAATTCATTTGTATTTGGTTTCAATCATTGGTTAGTGCTTTCCTATTATTGTATTTTTCCCAATTTTAAAAATCCAGCTGGCATCCAAAATGGTTGTCAGAAAATGGGATAAAATCATAGATATGTGTGTATAACCTCTTAAAAAATGTGTCAAATTGGAAAAAAAATATTCATTGTATTTGGTTTCTAATCATTTGTAGATATTTCCCTTATTGGATTTGTTTCACAATGAAAACAAAACAGATGGTGTCAGAAATGGCTGCCAAAATGGATAAATCATAGAATTGGTGTATAACTTCCAGAAGTTTAAGTCAATTTGGAATTATATCATGCATTTGGTTTCTAATCAGTGTTAGTGCTTTTCCTGTTATTCATTTTTCCCATTTATAAAATAACCAGATTGGCATCCAAAATGTTGGCACAATGGATAAAATCAAAAAAGGTGTATAACATTAAAAATGTGAAATTGGAAAAAAAATATTCATTGTCTGTGGTTTCTAATCATTGATAAGATATTTCCCTTTTTGGATTTGTTTTCACAATTAAAACAAAAAACCAAGATTGGTGTCAGAATGGCTGAAATGGGTAAAATCATAGAATGGTTGTAATAACTTCCAGAATTGAGTCCAAGTTGAATATATTCATTGGAATTAGGTTTCTAATCATTGGTTATAGATTTCCTATATTGTATTTTTCCCAATTTTATAAAATCCAAGATGGCATCCAAATGGGTTGTCAAAATGGATAAAATATAGAAAATGGTTATAACATCTAAAAATTGTCAAATTGGAAAAAAAAAATATTCATGTAATTTTGGTTTTAATCATTGATAAGATAATTGTCCGTTATTGGATTTGTTCCCAATTAAAACAACAAACCAGATGGGTGTCAAATGGCTGCAAAATGGGTAAAATCATAGAACTGGTGTATAAACCTCCAGAATTGTAGTCAAGTTGGAAATATATTTATTGGAATGTTGGTTCTTCTCCTAATCCTGGTTAGGTGTTGTCCTATTATGTTTTTTTTCTCCGAATTTTTATAAAATCCAAGCTGGCAATCCAAATGGTGGCCAAATGTTTAAAATCATAGAAAATGGTGTATAATAGCCAAAATATGTGTCCAATTGGGAAAAACATTCCTTGAATTTGTTTCTGATTATAGCAAGTACTTTCCCCTTTTCTTTTTTTTTCCAATTTTAAATTCAAATCCAAGAGGGTGTCAAAATGGCCTCCAAATGGTAAAATCATAGAAATCTGGGAATTACAAACGTGACCTTTTTTTGAATAAACAAATGACTTTAGCCTATTTTCATAAATACATGTGTCTTGGAAAGGACGCACCACACGCGTGTGACCCAATTGACTTTTTTAACTACTACTGCACTGCTTATTAAAATAAAATAGCAAATTGTAGGATTCAGAAAGACTGAAGCTGAGTCATACAATTGCCCGGATTTGGCATGAATTCCAGCTAAGGTATCAGATGAAGTAATAATGGTACTTTAAATGGAAAAATTGTATATAGCTTATCAAACTATGCTAGCAAAATTTGATTGTTCTTGAAAACAATTGACACTGATTGCTACAATGCCAGGACTCGGCCTTTAGTTTGTTATATAGTGATAGGCCACTGTTCAAAACTATGTAGCCAAAATATCTAACCTGTTAAACTTCGAGCTCAGAACATCACCAAAAGCCTGGGCTGAAAGCAATTTTAATAAAACAGCCATTTATATAGCGACTGTCCACCGCTTATCAAACATGTTTGATCTCTTTCCAGGTTTATTCAGCTGAAACACTTGAGCTGTTAGGCATATCAGAATATCAAGTGTTTCAAGGAATATGAAAGTTTGGTAAACAGTGGACAAAAAATGTTCATTTTAGTTAATTATGCCTTTCATTGATTATTCTTAGCCGGAATGGTTCGAACTACAAGTTTGTTTAGCATAGTTTTATACGCAGTCGCCAATTGCTATATAAAACAGCAGCGGCAGAACGATGCAAAGTGGACAGGGGCCACTCGTGGCACTTCATCTGAGCAATTTTCAAGCAGCTATGATAAGCCCACGTGTATCGAGCATGTATGTATATACAACCATTTGGTACTAAATGGGACCATAAAGCAAACTATGATCACTGTTTATCAAAATATTCACCTCTCCCCGGGGGGAGAAAATACGGAGGAGTCATATCACAAGGATCTACCGGATACTTACCAGTCACGCCTGACTAAGGCCTTTCATTTTTTATACGCTATTTAGCGAAAATCCTACGAGACCCATGTAAAAATTTGGCACCCTGTAGTGCGCCCCCACACACGTCAGGGGCCAATGATCTAGCAACACTGTACTTCTGGATCATTTTTTGGTATGCTATTTCCACGGGTTGACTCCAAGGGCGGAAGAGCGAACACCGTGAGCCCCCCGTCCTGCGGCGGCGCAGCGGCCCGGACAGGGGGGTGGAGCGTCAGGCTTGAATGGTAAGTATACGGAGAGTATGGTGATATGACTCTCCCTAAGGGGAGATGGGAATCACCTACATCTCATAGTACGTTCCCATTCAGCCTGACTTAAGGCCACAGATTGCAACTAGGTAGAGCAACCCGGATATTCCAGAGTGCTGGGCCATAAGGCCAAGCGGGCTATGGTGATATGCGAAAGGTTGAACAAACAATATATACCAGATGAACTTACCGACTTTCAGTGGGGTAAAAGTGCCTACTGGAGCTTGTGGCGACGGGAGATTGTGGAGGTTGCTTGATGACGAGGAAGCTGATGGATACCTAGCTGCCGTCGACCGCTGCGACTAGGACACTAGGAACGATAACAACTTGTTGGAATCTAGAAAGAACAAAGCACTCCCATGGCGTCCATGATATCTGTAGAGAAGCTCCCCGGTATTAGGCCCAAGGCAGGCCGCTGGGATCTACGGCCGTTGAGGCTCCTGTGCGTCCCCGCAAGACGACGAACCTCCGTGCTAACTAGGCCCCTCCTTTATGGACTGCACGATACATTGGCTAATGTAGTCTTGGGGCCGGGAGAGACGGGTGCGAAGAGGGGGTGTTGCGTCGTGAGCCCCCTATTTAAGGGGGGTTGAGTCTTCCTGAGGCAAAACTTCAAGGCTCAAACTGGACACCAGGGTCCTTCATCGCTGTAACTTTAAGCTGTCGGAGATCTGGGAGGACCGATCGGCTAATGGAGTGACGTGAGAGATTGATTCTGGCCAGGCAGCTGATCGCGGAAGAAGGCGAGCGGCGTACCCTGTGAAGGGGGAGATGATTCTTGCTATAGGACAAATCAAGGGGTCCGTACTCTCTGCTGATGCGCGTGCGGCGACAAGGAAGAGAGTCTCTTGGTGGGTGTCCGCTAAGGGACGCCTTGGAGAGGGCTCTAAGGAGGATTGTACGATGCTGGAGACTGATGGCGGTCCCAAGCTGGCACAGAGAGCTGATCGGGGCGGCGCCGTGATGCGCATTCCCTTGCTGAGATCTTGAAGCGCTGGCGAGCTAGGACACGGTGATGCCCTCGTGATTGCAGTCAGCCCAATCCCAGTGGATGGCTTGAGAGAGTTGCTCGCCGAGGTCCACTTGGCGATCCTGCGCCGTACGGTGCTGACAAGGTGGAATTATAAATCCTCCTTGTTTAGGTCCCTGCCTCTCAGTAGATTGGCGGCTTGGGTTTGATTGGCCGAGGGAGAAGAAAGTGTTATCGATTGTACGTATTCCCGTGAACGGTAAGCCCGGCCCGTAATAACGGTATAGTGGGGGCACCGATGACGGGAAAAATCAATATCATTTCAAGCTACCCCCGTAAGCGGTAAGACCCGCCCGTATAATAACGGTAGTGGGGCCCCCGAGAGTGGAGGGACCATATCCGGTGGTGGAAGCCTTGGGTCCCGAGTAGTATGGCAGGGAGTGGCGTGTGAGGGCGGCTTGACGAACAGGTGCACGTAGAGAGGTGATCCAGCCCGTAGGAGCCATTCTGCATATTGGGATGAGGTGCTACTCCACTGACAACCCCCGGACTCTCGAAAGTCCTGTCTTACGGCTTGTTCGTCCCGGACCGGGTATCGGTCAGGGTGTTTGTAGTCCCCGGGAGGAGGATGGCCGTTAGGGTGGTCTGATGACGGAGACAGACTCCAGGAACGTCTGTAGGCAAATGATGCGACTCCCGGATCCCCCTGCTTGTTAAGTAGGGGACGACCGGCATGTTGTCACACCGGGCTAGGACGTGACCTCCCAGGTGACCAGATGGAGAGTCAGCCTCGGCGCCAGATAAACAGGCCCACAGCTGCCAACCTTGATAATGTATCGCATTGGTAGTCCTTGTCCAAGTCCCGATAGGCGAGTGTCTCCTACGTCGGTTCCCAACGCTCAAGATGGTCGTCCTGGGAATGAAATATGTGCGTATTGATGTGAGTAGTTCCCGGCGGAGATTCTCACGGCAGATGCCACCGCTATCGCTCTTCTGGCGGGTGGGACGTCAGGAGTACTCCTGAAGCTCCGGTCTCGGCGAATGTTGAACCAGCGATAGGACGAGAGCTTCTTACTACTTGCATGCGAAGTCTGCAGGCGTGATACCACCGTGTATAGACTGGTTGAGAATGTCCTTCTCCAGTAGTCTTCAATGGGTTTCATGAGGATCCCGGCGCAAGGGATGCTTCGTAGATGCGATGCGCTTGAGGCGGTCGGGAAACGGCTATCCCGCTTTGAATTTTTTGATCAGGTCGCATTAGAAAGTCGATACTCCGCGGAGGGAGTGTTGAGTGTTCCTCTGGAAGGCGGCCAGGAGCCAGTCGTCCAGGTAGGCGGAATGGCGAATGGTTCTCCACCCAGAGGAACTCGGCTACAATCTTCACTATCTTGGTGAATGTGCGGAGGGACCACAGGTCGATAATCCGAAAGGGAGGCATGGAAGTGATGTTAGGAACGAGCGCAGATATAGGAAATGAGCACTTTCTGGGTGACGGTGGATAGGAGGAGTGGACAGTAAGCATCCGTAAGTCAAGAGTGGAGCTCCGGCTCCGATGATCCCTTGAGAGCTGCTGATAGGCTCCCCATCTTGAAGAGGCGTGCCTTGAAGAACTGGCTGGCGCTTGTGTTGAGGATCGGGCGCCACTCGTTGGATTACCTTGAGGGAGACAAAGCTGCTGAGGTGACGCTATGGAGCGGGCGGTTGCCCGAAGGATCGCCGCCTTATGAAGCAGCTGCTCGGCCTCTTGGAAGGGCTTGCCGTTCGGTTTTACGTCCTTGGGGATACCATCTCTGTGTGCGCAGAAACCATGAGTTCGAAGTCACCGTCCTCCAACGGTTTATGAGTATCCCAAGCCCCCCCCCCCCCCCCCAACGGAACAGGGGAGGTACTGAGAGGTCTGAGGACAGTCACCTCTTCTGGGGGGAAGAAGCACATCGTGACCCCACCACCCCTTCATGATCGATCGCCCTTGTTGCATCCACCGCCCGTCGTGCTCTGGTGCGTCGGTATACTGCCCATCTCTGGGGAGATGACTTGGTGCTCGTGGACGGCTGTTTCTTATGATGGAAGTCCTGCGACTACGAAAAGTCTGCGGATGCTGTGTAAGCGCGGTGCTTGTGAGGGGCCCAGTGGCTAGACGGCCCGCCTTCTTCTTTTCTGGGTTCGCAGGCTGCCCCTAAGCCATTATTGTTAGGCGACATCCTACTCGTTGTTAGGGCACTTGATATGTCCCCCGAAAGAGGTTCAGGTCATGTGGCGTCTCCCTGAAAAACGCCGCCGGGCTAAGGAGATTGAGGGCGAAGGGCGCCCCTAACATTCTGCAAGTAGCGCGTTACTGCGATTAGCATGCAGAGGTTATCCCCCGCGCAGACCGCTCACGGCCCGGAGTGTACGATGAAGAACGTTGCTTGTCCCTGCACTCATATCCAACTTACAGGGTCTAGACTTAGTTCAAACACAGGTGGGCCGAGAGAAGGTGAGGACGAAGGATGCGTTCAATAGTCGAATACCATCCCAGGCCAGGGATTCCAGGCCGCCCAACTCGGCGTCCCCTTTCTGGTCCAATGGTGGGGCCCGGAGAGGACTGTTTCCTTCCGGCTGGTTTCTTCCCGGCGCAGCGGTCGCAGAGGCTTCCTCCGAAGGGAATAAGAGTGAGTACGGACGGCCGCCGCTTCTCTGGTTTGTTATCTCGAAGTGCGTCTCCCAGCTCGTCAATCTCTGGGGAAGGTTCAGGCCACTGGATCAGGATGCCCATATCTAGCACAACTGCTTAAAAGGAAAGGACGCAGACCACTGAAGGGGCTCTGGTATCACTGGTGAAGACTGCACATAGTTGTCGGAACTTCTCCAGGTGGAGGATCCTAACTATTACCTCCGGACTCCGGCCTTGGAGGCTCCTCTGTGAGGTCCTTTGGCTTGATCGGTTAAGGTACGTGGTCGAGAGGGAGACGTGCGTGAGTTGGTTGCACGCCGCAGAATTCCTGTCCCGGTGGCCATCCATGAACACCCACTCGACGGGTAATTTTTGTAAACTCGGCAATCAGGAACCTTGCCTGGACCTTGAAGTTCGTCCCATGCGGACGGCGCTTGTGTGGACTCGAAATGAGTACTCGCTTGGCTGCCGTTTTGGGTCGGTGGTGCCCTGAAAGTCCCGGATATCCGAAGTCGCCCCGGCGATCGCGACTGTCCCAGGCGTTGGTGCATCTGTCCTTTGGTGGTAAGATGGGTCCCGGACGTCGGGCTGGGTCCGCGGGGGATTTACTCCGGGCGGTGGTCTCGCTATCACGTCGGTCTTGGCTCGGCAGTGTAAATATCCTTGCGTGCTGGGCGGCCCACGGCTATCAAGGCAGCGGTCCTTCCGGTAATACGGACTGGGAGTGTCTATTTACACGGCTCCGAGAAACGGAAGAACGGAAGCTGCGGAGATCCTATTGGTGATCGTGGCTGCTGTGAACGGCAATTGACGGTGAACCGGCGCTTATGGCGATCCCAGGCGATCCCGGTACTAGCGGTGATGCCGGCGCTTGGGTGATCCCGACCTTGCGGTGATACCGGCGCTTGTGATCCCGTTGCTCGCGGTGATCCCGGCTTGCGGTGTTCCCGTTGCAAAAATCATAACACGATTGTGGATTGAAATTGAAATTAAATGCGGTGTCCCCGGCGCTTGCGGTGATTCCGGCGCATTCGGTGATCCAGGCGCCTTCGGTGATCCCGGCAGCGCCTAGGTGATCCCGGCGCTCGGTGATCCCGGCGTTGCAGGGTGATAGCGGCGCTTGCGGTGATCCCGGAGCTTGCGGTGATTCCGGAGCTTGCGGTGATTCCGGAGCTTGCGGTGATTCCGGAGCTTGCGGTGATTCCGGCGCGTGCGGTCGTGAGTATCCGGACGCTTTGCGGTGATCCGGCGGCTTGCTGGTGATATAGTCGCTTGCGGTGATCACGGCGCTTGCGGTGATCCGGCGATCGCTTGCGGTGATCCCGGTTGCTTGAGGTTGATCCGGCGCTTGCGGGATCGGGCTTGAGGTGAAACGGTGCTTGCGGTGATACCGGCGCTTGCGGTGATCCCGGCGCTTGCGGAGATGCCGGAGATTGCGGTGATACCGGCGCTTGCGGTGATCCGGTGCCTGCGGTGATCCCGGCCACGTGCGGGATCCCGGCCGCCTGTGGTGATCCCGGCGGCAGTCCTGGATTCCCGAGCGGCTCTTACGGTGATCCCGGCGCTTGAGGTGATTCCGGCGGTGGCTTGCGGTGATCAGGACGCTTGACGGGGATATCGGCCGCTTGCGGTGATCCGGCGCTTGCGGTGATCCGGCGCTTGCTGTGCGGTGATTCCGGTGCTTGCGGTGATTCCGGTGCTTGCGGTGATCCCGGGCGCCTGCGGTTGGTGTGACGCGTGGACGAGGTGTCACCAATTAAGGTGTACCCTAGATTTGTGAAACGGTTAAGGCACCGGCCGTACTAACGGTAGTTGGGCCCCCGATGACGGGATGACCGATATCCGTTTCTAAGTATCACCGGGAACGGCAAGGCCCGGCCGTAATAACGGTCGTGGGGCCCCCGCTGACGGGAGGGAGACCAAATCGGGCGGTGGAGCTGGAGAGTCGTAGCCGGGCGAGGGTCCGGCTGCGTGTTGATCCCGGTCTGGCACAGGGGTCCGGCTCGGCGATTACGGCTCCAGGAACGGCTCTTGCGGTGATCCCGACGGTGGTCACGGCCTCCGGAACAGCTTTAGCAGTGATCCCGGACGGTTGCCATGGCTTCCGGAACGGCTTGCCGGGTGGGGTGATTCCCGGCGGGGCCTCAGGCTCCCGAAGGGCTCTGGCGGTGAGTTCCAGACGGCTACCACGGCTTTCCGGACACGGCTCTTGCGGTGATCCCGGCGGACGGCTCCGGTAATCCCGGAACGGCTTCTGCGGTGATACCGATGGCTGCCACGGCTTCCGGAACGGCTATTGCGGTGATCTCTCGGCGGCGGGGTCAAGGCTCCACGATCGTGCTACTCGGTGTGATCTGGGCGGCGGGGGCTCGGCTTCCCGAACGGACTCCGCGGTGACCACGGTATTCAGGAAGGGGAGATGCGGGGGGAAGGTACCGGTGGGAGGTGCGGGGCACTCGGGTGCCGGGCGGGGGCGGTGAGCGGAAGGAATCGGAAACAACTCGGCCACAGATGCGGATCTTGACGGATGCTATCCTGGCTGCTAAAAGGATACGCCCCTCGTAGTACCTCTTCTACCCAAGTTACCTGGTTTTCTCAGATCCAGTCCCATTTTATCGACTTCCTTCCTCAATCGTCTCGTAATGTGGAATCCGGCTTAGGTTTTTTCGACCTCTAACAGGGAGGTTGCTGGGCTCCTTCTCGGTTCTCAGAGTCGAAATCCATGTCTTATCTGGGGAAAAGACAAAAAAAGAGAGAAGAACTAAAGACGGTTAGGAACTTTAAGGACCCATAACCGGGAGATCTCTCTAAGTACAGCCTAAGCCTAGTATACAAATTAGTCCATCCTAGCCCAAAAAGACCACCGAGTTGAACCGGTAATGCCCGCTCAAAACGCGAAAAAAAATCGCTGGAGGCCTAATCCCATAGAAAAGCACGTCCTTCCGGTTTCGGGGAGTGGAAAATTGAAGGAAATTTGTTATATCGAACCGCCCCCCGGATTAATTGTTAGTCGGAGCCAAATGCAGTTAAGCGGTAAAATGTCGGTCAGAAAAAAATACAAAATGGGCCGCCGGGAAAAAGTGTCACCGGCCTTAAAATCCCCCATAACGGTAAGGCTCGGCCGTGACAACGGTAGGGGAGCCCAGCGCAACGGGGAAAAATCGATAGAAAACGCGGGTTGAGTCCTAACTCCCATAGAAAAGCACGTACTTACGTTTCGGTATGTGAAAATAGGGACGAAACTTGCGTATCGCACCGCGATGTTTTTAGTTTCGGAACAAAATGGGTTAGGCGGTTAAAAATTCCACCGGTAAAATGGCCGCTGAAAAAGAGTCACCAGTCTAAGAATTCCTGTGAAACGGTAAGGCCCGGCCGTAATACTGGTAGGGGGCCCCCCGGTGCGGGAAAAGAAAAAGACAATAACTGACCCGCAGACCCGTAAGTCCAAGGAGGCAGCGGTAGGGGCTCAAACACCGCCCGGTGCACATGAAGCAGATGGCGAACCATGATCTCCGATGCAGAACCCGAGGTATGAACTTTCGCCCCAGAGATGTGACTATACCTTTAATGGCGTCCGTACCGGTACCTTAACGGTAGAATAGCGGGTGAAGTTGACCGCGAAAAACAGCAAAGTAGCCGATGAAAAGTGAGATCAAATTACTCAGGAACATCTAGCACACTAAGCTTCCCAACTCAAGCGCTAGTGAATGTGGGAATGACTCGAAGGGGTCTACCCGAGGGAGACACTTGTAACCACGTGTGAAATAGCCCGCCATCTTTTTGCGGAAAGGAAAGTACCACACACTGACTCACCTAAAAGGACGCAGTTTTGCAACAAATGGGAGGGCTGAAGCAGCAAACCCGAACCAACCAAAATGTCAGAACAATGAGTAGAACACGTAGTAGTTATAGTATAGTTATGGTAGTAGATAGGTGAGTTAATAAATTTTAAAAGCTATAAATCCGCTGAAAATTGCAAATAATTCTCAAGGCACATAAGAGCACACCAAAGTTGCGATGAGCGTTAGCAAAATGAGGAAAGTACCGTGTGCAGATATGGCCCCTGGACGTGTGCGCACTCAGGGGTTGCCCAAATTGTACAGTGGGTTTATCGTAGGGATGTCGCTAAAATGAGCGTATTAGAAAATGAAAAGGAATTAAGTAAGGCTTGAATGGGAACGTATACGGAGATTATGGTGATCCTTCTAGACAAAAGTGAGTTCATTTGGTACCATTTGGCTTTGTTTAACCTTGTTCATAGTGCCATTCCATGCCGAAGGTACTGGCCGATTGTATCAATCAGCTTTCAAGTGAAAGTTTGTAGAGAATCAATAAGGGTGGTGATGATAAGTGGTGGACAATCGCTATATAAAAATAATTTGAGAACCATAGTTCTTTCAACAAATATTCCAACGTTAGAATTCTAGGTTAAAATTCAAACTTAAGAAACAACAAACTACTACATTAAAATACTGGGTATTAGTTATGATTATAGAAAAACATTTCTATTATTTGGCATACTTCTGTGGCCACTTTGTAAAAAAAAAAAAACCATTCAAGGGTTTAGACTACTACTTGGCTAGACAATCATATTTTAAATTATTAATAATTTATGCTTCCTTGGGGTTTTTAAAATTTAAAAAAAAAATGATAATGGGCAAAATAATTACTAATGACAGGAAACCAATCCTTTTCCTTTCAATTTACCCTTTTTCGGATGTTATACACCATTTTCTGAATTGACTCAATTTGGCGGACAATTCTAGCCACCATATTGGATTTTATTTTAATTAAAAAAAACAATAGTAGGAAATATAGGGTGTCTTAGTTTTTAAAACCATTTTTCAAATTATATTTCATATCTAGTTAATAATGTTTCACCCAAAGAAGACGGAAATGTGCGTTTGTTTAGAAAGAATGTTCATCTTGTCAATTAAATAAACATTGATTCAATTAAAATCTAACTTTATTTTCATACATTTTCGTCTAAATCAATTTAATTTGGTCTTATTCCATGGTACATCTTCTGAAATGTACAAAGAAATTTGTTTTAGTCATTTAATTTAACATGTAGCTGGATATTTAGTAGGGTGTGGTGTTGATGTATAGGCCAATGGGATACGGCGAAGACGGGATAAGGGATTTGGGGGCGAGGGGGGGGGGGGAGAGGGGAAACCCGAGGCGAGAAGGCAGCACAACCAAAGGGATGCCAGATAGAGAGTGATAGATATTAACGGACCAGACAGGAAAAAGGTGGGAGGGGAGAAAGAGGGGCCGGGCGCGAGCACCGGAGCGGCGGGCACCGAAGGGGGGATTTAATCCCATTTTTCTTTAACCTCATTTGTTTTTTCATGTTTTTTACTTTCTTTCACCTCATTTTTTTCTTTCTTTACTTTTCATTATCATTATTTTGGTTATTTTCCTAATCTTGTTCTGTATTCTTTTTGCTTGGTATATAAACAAAAAAAAAAAAATACAGAAAAAAAATTATAACTTTTGCTGATGTTACAGGGCTACCTTTTAGTCATGACAAATGTGAGACAAATTTTTTTGTTAATACTGAGCTTTAAAAGGAAATTATAGGACAAAAGATGAAATTGCTTTGTACATTCATATGAGGAGCCATGGATACAAGGAAATTAAATTGATTTTGACGAAATAGCATGAAATTAAGGTGAATTTTATTGATCAAATGTGGTAATGAATTTACCAAAGACGAAATGGTCTGTTTAAATAAATGCAATTTCCATTTTTCTTGGGACCCAAAAACAACTCTTAATCCTATTCTACTCGCCCTTGAAATTTTGTTGCCAGTGCACGATGATCACAAAACAGGATCTGTAGATTTAGATTTGTGAAAGATATAATGCTAACTATAGTAAGATTCACACCATCGTGTCAACGAAGGAAAAGTTTTGGACAAGGCGTCGATTAGTTGGGAGAGGAGGCAGAATATGTGGGCCCGGTTCACCTGTTTCATGAATGCAACTAACCGATAATATGCCTGTGAGTTTACATGGAGATTGCAAAGACTTTGTATTCCTTTGTATCCAAACACGCTAAAACATGGGCGCTAAAAGTCAGTAACGGTCCAACTCACCTGTTACATTGAATACCATTGAAGCAAATGCGATTCAAGCTTAGTCAGAATGCTTTTGAGAGTTAAGTATACTATAAATGCGTTTACGTTGATTTGAAATGTTTCATTAAGCACGTGATTTCTCTGCATTATCGGGACTATCAATAGATTTAGGTGGGTATGGTAATTTCCATCCACTGCACATCCCTCATTCAATGCCAATTACGTCGGGAGAAAAAGTACTAGAGGTGACACGATGGGGTTGAATCTACTCTAATTTTGGTAATTGGAATGGTGTGAAGTTTCTTTCAATAAATTCAGGACATTCTGATTGCCCTACCACGGTGATTTTAAAAATATGGTGTAAGGAGTCACAGATATCCAAATCATAATTTTTATCGTAATTTGGTCCAAATATTTGGGTAATAAAAGAGCCATAAAATTGGAAAGAAATATCATGTCCACCCCATTTCTCTTACTATGCAGAAAATGATTACCTTAATTGATATATAAGCATATAAAAAGAAACGCCGAGCAGAGGTTTGATATAGCTTCGCTTCTATATAATTAACAAAATGAGATAATTGTGTCAAATAAGGCCAAAACTGGGCGAGTGAAATTGGATTAACAAATATGAATACCATAAAAAATGTTTAAACTGGGAAACCTATACTAACTTATTAGAAACCAAATTCCAACATGTCCCAATGAATATATTTGTCCACTGCCACAACTTTGGGAAGTTACAACCCTATTTCCTATTATTTTACACATTTGCCAGCCAATTTTGGACGTCCTTGGATTTTTTTGTGTAACATCTCGGGAATGTTAAACCATAAACGAAACAAAAAAGTTGGTTTTTGGTAGAGTAATGGAGGGGGTCCAGAACCCCTCCGTAGATACTTGACTATCCATTTCCATACCTATAACTGATCGATGATAACGTCAGATTTTATGGATTTCACTTGAATTCCACCCACAAAATCCCGACACAATGAGAAATTTAAGTTGTCATGTTGGTTGACCATCTGACCCATAATTCATACCTGCTTCTATATTTCCTTGGGAGAAAACCTTTTAAAAACTTTTAGCACACATAGTCAGGTGAGTCGTATTGAAGTGCATTTATCTTATACTCTTATACCGAAAGTGCAAAATCTGCTTAATAAGGGGCATTTATATTGCAAAAAAACTAGTAGGGGGGAAATAACAGTAAAGACAACGTAGCAAATTCTGCATAAAACTTTATGCACCTATATGCATGATATAAGTCCAGACGGTAAAGAAAACATATCCTTTGGCCTTTGGAACGGTAATTGCTTCTGTGGATACAAAATGCCTTCTCTCCCGAACAGTCTACGGTCACTTGGATTTTACTAGGATAATCAATAATAGTTTTTGTTTCATAGCTAACATACAGGTTAGGTATGCAAACCATACAAGCAAAGTTCGAAGATATCATGGTCTACGGTCTACTATCATGTTTCAAGTTCATGTGTAGTTCTGGGAAGGTGGGGGAAATTCTCAAAAAAATTCAACCCCAATAAACAATTTTTATCACTTTGTGAGGTACAATTGTTTTATCTTACTTTTTTGGGACATTGTTTGAAAAATTCCGACGTACAATAAAATGATTTATAGCACTTATTGGCTGATTTCCAAAATCCCCCGTTAGAAAACAAAATCTTCCTCCCATATATCCTTGCTTGTGGCCCTGATAGAAAGAATACCATTTCACACACAAGAGAAACCAAACTAAGAATGGATAAATTATTTCTTGTTACAAGTGAGCAATTTTATTGCAAACCATTTAATTATGTAATCTTTTATCAAATAAAACACACATATATGTGAGACAAGAAGTTGCTAGTCTTGCTTGCTTAGTTTTTATGTTAATAATATACATGTGTGATCTATATACACTTAAAAACATCACATAAATTTGCCCTTTTTATTAACATTGCACCTGGCGTTAAAGACTTAACCACCGAGGTCGAGCCACTATCTTACAGTAGCTCTGATTGGCCATCATTACCAATATAACCTGATATACCTCTGATATCCAATCAAAATTGACCTGCTATAACATCTGTATGCACTTTAAGCCATGTTTTTTGAATGGGTCCCGTTCACTGGGTTACTGATGTAATAGCTATCCAGTGTGATCGTATCATGGGTTTAAGAAATAGCATCTTATAGATACCAAGGAAAGAATTATCTTGAGCACAAAATGTCAATAAATCTATGTACAAAATAATGCGCGGACTCAAAATTCACTTATGTTTCTTGCTATCTTACATGGTTGCTTAAGATTTATGAACAATTATGGCAGCGGAAAGTTCAATGTTTATTGCAATTTTTGTAATGATATTCTTTTCGCTGAAATTACCATCTTGGAGGGCAAGAAAACAACACTGGCATACTCTTTCCAATAGAAATCCACGAATTTGTTTTGTACGATGTGATACCTTTTTGAAATTTTGAATTACTGTTTCTCCAGGTAGACAGGATGATATTATTCCCATCTTTCCCTACTTGCACCAGTGCACACAATTGGTTGAAAAAAACCCCAGGTGCGCTTGATCAGACCCGAACCGGCAACCTTCGTATTACTCACGCGCTCCTGCCAATTAAGCTAACAAGCCCGGGTTGGTAAATGAGCGATAGATTTGTCTATAGGTTAGGGAGGGTCCGAACGGGTGTCCATCTTCTTTTTCATAGCGGATAGCATCAGAACAGTATATTTTCATATACGATATTTCTATTTGTTTTTAAAATTTGAATTACTTAGTTTCTCCAGGTGGACAAAACAAATTAATTCTAAAATTGTAGTTAAAATAATAACCTCGATATAATTTTAAACTGTGCACAATTGCTTTGTCCATTTTAAATTTTACATACAGTTTGTTTCGCCTGAGCAGAGACCCCAAAGCTTACTGGCCAGGAAATGAGCAGACATTTGTTCTTAAAAAGGTGAATTATTTAAAAGCACCAAGATTTGTTGAAATTAAAATAACATTAGTAAAACGAGTATTTGCTTCTTGAAAGTTTTCATTAAGTGTTAGAGCCATGCATTTTAAAATCGTTAACCAGGTTTGAGCTATTAAGTTTTTAATACGTTTGGTCTGAAGTTCAATCATGAAATTGTATTTAAACTGGAACATACTTGGTTGGACCAATTGTAACTGAAAGCTATACTTAACACGGGATGTAAATGATGAATTACAAGGCAATTTATTATTACACTTCGTAAAATTAACACATGTACATTAATGGCATACGTTTTTTTTATAAACACATGTTTACAATAGCAATCTATTTACAATTTACATATCAATATTTTATACTATCAATACAAAATATTTTAAATCTTATTACTGTCAGTTCAGTTCTTGGTCTTTCAACATGCCTTTTTCTGAGTCAATCAATGATCAAACTAGCACTGACGTGGATCACAACAATAATCACTCATTAATTCAGGTGGCAAATCACAGGAATGTCGATCCAGACAGTATTCAAATTGACTTTGTTTCATCTCCAAAACAAAAAATTGCATACATCAGCACATCAGTAATTTCATATACCATATTTGGTCAATTATTAGTTAACTTTAATCAACTTATGTACTTTTTATGGCCTCTGTTGGGTATATACAAGTAATCTCTACAATATCTTACCTTAAAGGTTTGGCAACACCTTATTCTCGCCGTTACCAAATCAAAATTGAGAGATTTTGCTATCACAGAAAGATCATCGTTCATTATAATACCAGTACTTTTAAGTGACACATCAAAGTCATTTTAGTAATATGTTAATATAACTTCTTATTGGAATTGAATCTTTTTTTAACATAAAAAACATACCTTTATTCTCATTCTTCAAAGAATGAGAATAAGGTATTGTTTTTTAGCCAATCCGTGTCTCTTTCATCTCATCTAACATGCGAAAAAACCATTATGTATAGTGTAAACAACCACTGCACCATATTGTTTTACTTAAATATTTGAAATCGCCAGTGTTATATGAGACAATAATACATGGGCAGGCAGCTAAAATTAATACATTTATTCGTCCCTACTTAATTGTTATTATTATAACTATGTTTTTATTTATTTAAACCCATAACTAATATTAATTAAATAAATAAACAAAATAATTTTATCATATATTTATTACATTAGTAGTTGTAGGTTTGAATAAAGCTCTGGCATGTAGAGTTCTAATTTCCTTTGTGATTTTAATATTATCATTGAAAAGAGGCGAACATTCGGAACTTGAAAAATAAATTAAAAGGTGGACATGATAGATTTTGTGGGAAGAGGCACCCCAATTTTTTTGACACAGCCAAAATTATTGCTTGTAATTATTTTCTACTCTTCCAAATTAACAAATACTCCAAGGAATAAGGCACAACCTTTTTGAAGCACTTTTTTTAAATTAAAAGTCTGGCCTTGGACAATTAAATTAACATGAGGCCTACTATAAGAACTAAACTACACAAAAGATACTCATAATTTTTTTAAAACAGTATCTTGCAATTATTGCAATTTTCCAGCAGGGGTTTTTATTTCGTGGTTCTCGTAGAACTAGGGAGACAAGCATTGACAGTGTTTGAATCAACACAAATCTCCTCAATGTCCCTTTCTGTTGATACCAAAAAAGGAAAAATTAAAAAAAGCAAAAAATAAAAAAAATAAAAAAAATAAAAGTTTTTGCTTTTTTAATAAAATGTTTTGTTAATTTCTTTCAATTCCCAACACCTTGCATTACCTCATATAATTACTATTGACCTGCATAGGTTATGTGTAAACATACATCAAATCTCCACAGGACATCCATAATTTACACAACAATATTATCAATATCTCTTAAAATAACCGCATTTTTGAATTTTGGCATGTGTATATTTAAAAATGAATTGACGCCACCATCCTTTTTTATTGACTTATATTAATGTTGGGATGATGTCAATTACAGAAAAGGCATTATACTAAATCACTTGTACATTGTAAACGGATTTTGAAATGATAAAAAAACATGTGAATTTTGTATAGCATTTCTCGTAGATTTAACAAAATTTAAGTTAAGTCCGACTCACCTGAAAATATATACCATATGTAGTTTATATTACAATACAACCATAATATCTGAACTTTGTTAGTTCACGTATTTTTATTGTACAAGGTTGGCAATAAGCTGAATCCTAGGAGACTTACAAGATTTCCTTTTTAAATACAACATGTTTGGGAAGGCTTTACTTGGGATTCGCACCCTCACCTGCCTTACTCCTATACATAATTGGGCCAGGGCATTCACTCTGAAAGATGACATTGAATATGCTGTCCATAAAACCAATCATCTTAAACCCAATTTTCATCATATAATTACAAATAATGCCGGGCATGCGCTATCCAGGGAAGTGTACGGAGGTGGGTGCGCGCGCCTCCCGGTATTCTGCAAATTCTTGCAAATCAGCCCATTTTGAGCTAATTTTGGACACATTTTACAGCCTTTCAACCCCCGGTAATTTTGACATTTTTCAAATCCTGGATCCCCCACATTGGAGGTATAATGTAATTCGCCCAATTTTTCAGTTCGCTAAACTGCATCCTTTGGAAGCCATCTCAAAAACCATCTACTAATAAGGTCTCTTCATACTTCACTGCACTGCATTGAAATAGATGAAAACCATCCTTCTACTCATACAGCATAGCCGGGCAATCAATTTGGACTCTATTGCTTCTGTGTTTGAGTCAGAATGTTTTCATCAGTGCAGTTAAAGATGCAACGAGAGATTTTGGGGCTCCCATACATTGTGTCTTATGTAGTTGATTTCGATAGATAGACCCCCAATAGATTTAAATCCTTGAAAGTGAAGCAAAAGGAGATTTTCATTTGCTTTAATTTCATATACAAAACATAGGCTGAATTTTGAATTTGCTCCTATACGAAATTAAAATTTCACAATTTTTGTACCAAAGAAATACTTTTCAGCTTAATTTCACATGGGGACATTTTTGATAAAAAACCTCACATTGATGCCAAAATCAGAATTTTCATAATTTTTAGGATCCCTGTTTATGGTGAATCTCTCGTCGCACGTTTAAGCGTTAATGGACTTAAGACTAAGCTTGTTTGTATAATATGCCCTGATTCCAAAATGTTTCTTGATCATGCGATATTCTGAATTTTTGAGGAAAAAAATATCTGAGCGAGTGAGATCGTCTTCATGGCTATAAAACGTAACGAGAGGGCAAGACCAAGGACGAAGCTAAAGATGAAAATCTTGACTTCAAAGAGTTCCTCCCAGATGAACGAAACTCCCTGGTGGTCAAAATCATAAAACATGTTGTGTAGCTTTAAGACACACATCATACTCACACTTCAAGGATGGTCCAAATGTATTTCCAAAACCAATCACTACTATTCACTTTTATATCAAGTCCTCCCCTTAGACAACTCATCTCATGTCTCACTTGGGATTCAGTTTTTCTTGATATTGCAGCATTAAAAAGTCTATTAAGACATTGTATCGTCGTGGTCACGACATATGTCGAATCTGAATTTTTTGGTCAAATTGAGTTAATCGTTGATTCTGGTTGCATTTTAGGTACTCTTTAATTGTACCTCAAAATAAAAGTGAAATTTACATCTCCTAACCAAAAATATCCGCAGTCCGAAACAACCGCTTTTGTATAAAACGGTTTCACAACTCGAATACGTATTCGATATCTTTGCGTGTCCAAATATCTCAAGCACACAGATAAATTGAGAACGAATACGTATTTCGCTGGACAAAAATTGATACTTCAGTGATCAAATCGATAACTCTTATCAAGATTTAAGAATCGGTGAAATTTACCTTTCTATACTTCTTGACGGATTGGTCATTTAATTTCCATTTTATTTTTATTGTGTTTCTTATGTACTTGTACTTATTGAAACCTCCGGTCTGTGCCGTCCCCGTGAAAAAGAATTATCCAATTTTTGTAGTTTTTAACATTTGTACAAATACACCAAATTTAGGGGGCATAGTGACATTAGCCCCCGTATTACCAAAGGGAGGAGTTACCCCACCCCAGGTAAACTTTCCCTCGGTGGCGCAAAACGTTAACAACTTCGTTCAAGTCTTCCATATAATTAATTTTCACATTCGTTCTGCAAATTTTGGCGAAACAATGTGAAGGACACCCTCACCGGGGTTATCGTCGAAGCGATGGGTTAGTTGGTTTCTACGTACCTCTACTATACCCATTAAAAAAATTGAAAATACAGCACTCTGATTAGTCATTTTACTGCCCATTATTCTGCAATAATGAGCCGCTAAGTGCATTTTTCTTATCATATATTTTCATTATCAGCATACAAAACCATAATAGGCATATTAGACACTATTAAACCCTATACAAACAAACACAATAAAAAATCAGTTTTTTTTTTAGTTATAGAATAGAAATAAAGGTTTGGTAGTATCTAATGTATTCTCATAATGAATCCTGGGCGGGAAAAAATAAAAAATAATGGGCGCCATTAATTAGTTTTCCGACCTCGAGGACAATTATTCGCCTATATAATGGAGATACTGCTTACCCTTAGTTATTAGTTCATTTGTTTAAATATTGTGCATTGTCATGGCTCTAAATTATATGTGATTAAAAACTAGTCATTTTCCTATCATTTGGGGCCCAAACCCGCAGCAAAATCCAATATTCCACCTTTTTTTAGCCAAAATTTCATTTTTTTCATTTTATACTCTGATGTTGTCTGTGGAAATGACCACTTTTGCCAACTTGTGAACTTTGACGGCATTGTGGACGCCATTCTAGGTTATGTTGGAAGCAATAGAAAACGGTGACCAATGCTATCACGGGTATACCAACATCGAAATCATCTATTTCTTTATAATAATGACTTCTCGGGGTGTTTAACACCCACCCCTTTAACCGTGTTACAAAATAGACTTGTCAAAATATTGCGAAATGTTTGTTTTCTGTAATTTTAACTTTGTATTTCTTGCAAAGTTAAATAATTACTATATATACAATCATTTTAACAAAATCTTCCTTTCAGGAACAAATTGATATTTTCTTTGGGAAGTTTGTATAACCGCTTGTGCCCTCTAAATTGTTTTACTATGTTTAGATTTTATGAATATATTACCCATTTACTTGTTAATTCGTTTCAATTTTGGGTATAATATTTTATTTAAGCGTGTCCTTACTTTAAAAAAGGAACTATATATGTAATGAAAAATTTAAGAGACGAGAAAATAGACCACTTTTATCCTCCAAATTCTTTGAGTTATGAAATATTCCAGTTAACTTGAAATATTTCTGAGCTCATTTGAACAGTTCTAGCAATATTTATTGCTGTTACAACATGCTACTATTTATTTAATTTTTTTATATAACATGCACTACAATGTTGTGTGCCTTCTAACGTATTTTACTCTGAAATTATGTTTTTTCTGCCAAAAAGTGTTAAAAAACATATTGGCGACTAATTAAAGAGATTAATTTTAAGGAGCCAAATTTGTAGAGGTTTAATTGTCTGAATTGTTGGTCATCGTGGGTCAGGCTGCGCTATTATTTACAACGAACGATAATGCAACAGTGGAATGTTTCCCACTTAAACCGCTTATGGAAGTCGATTGTATACAAATTGGCATGTTTGTCACATAAACATCAATGCATAGACATCATCTCATATCATCATCATCATCATCATCATCATCATCATCATCATCACATCATCGATCAGTAGAACAATCATGAGTCGTTCAAGCTCGATGTTTCCTTACTTCATCGTTATTGCCACCACTCACCACCGCCATCGTTATTCTTATAATCGTGGCATCATCGGCATCTCATTTTAAAATAGTAAAAACCAGTAGATATAGGAATCTCCCCATACCAACATAGAAATCACCGGTTTCATGCAGTCGAAAAGTATTCGGACTCCTTAGAGCACAGCGAATCAAAACCCATTGGGGTTTGACAAACAATCGACCACATTCAGTGGCCATTTTGAATAAGAAAATCAGTGTTTCTTGGTATTTTAATTACTGTCGTAAGTTAGTAACCATTCAAGTCTTTAACATACACCACTTAAAAGAGACATTTCCTTTCTTCATTAATTACACGCGTTCATCAGTAAATAAACTTTCAAACGCCGTTTTCTCAGAAAAACAAAAAAAAAAAAAAAAAAAATAAACTAGCATTTATGCTGATTCGGCACTATGCAGAACCCACGCGGTATAATAGCAAATAAGATGGGTACATAATAAATGCTTGCTATACATCATTGCAACAATTAGGCATGTTTGTTGCCCAGACGGGACTTGGCAAAGAAAAACTCACAAGGATTTCAAACAAAAATAAACAGGATAACAATTAATCCTGTGTACAATGCTAAAGTCAATTCAGATTGCCTGGGCATCCGACTTTCAATTTTACAAATGTAGGTGCCATATTTGCAATCTTGTGACGTTGTCTATTTATTGTTTTGTTGTTGTTTTGTATGTTCAGGTATATCAAGCAATTTTTGAACTTTATCATGTGTTACAAATACAGAGGGAAACACCACCTTAAAGGGGCATTTGGTGATCCACAGCCTTGTTACCCCCCCCCCCCGATTGTATTTAAAACTATACCATTAGAACCATGGCGAAGTATAGCATGTGCCTGATCTTACAAGCAGATGTGATCTACTCCGAAGAATTTGCCATTTTGTTGTATTTTCTGCGTAAACAGAAATTACAACAGTGGCCTAGGAGCAGAGTGGTGTGAAAGTGCACCAATCAAAAGGCACCATCAAAATCAACTGAAATTTAAAAAAAAAAATTTTCTTGAGGCCATCAAGTGAACAATAAACAGAAAGTGAAGGTCCTAGGATCACAAATCAAAATGCAACATTTAACATAATAGAGGTACTTGCATGGAGTACCAAAGTTACAATATATTCATAATGGAGCCAGCATGGGCACGTTGAAATTTGGAGAAGTATGCCGTAAATATGAATAATTAACAGGTGGCTAAGTTAAATCATTGAAGTTCTCGTGTCATGTAGATTCACAGGAAAAAATGACCACGATTTACCTTACCACTAAGCCACTGTAATTTCATTAAATTCTCCAGTTAGACTAAAAACTTTGGCAAATTAGCAGCGTTCACAGAGAGATAAAAGAGTCATTTACTCTGTACAAATTATATTTTTTCACCTGAATTCAGATTGTTGCTTTACAATAATAATAATAATAATAAATAGTTCTTCTAGGCCAAAAACTTCAAAAAGAATCAGAGCGCCATAACAGGTCAACACAAAACAAATCAAACAAAACAAGCTCTGAGCCACGAAAAGCCTGACGAAAAAGGTGAGTTCCAAGCCGACGCCTGAGCTTGGAATTTGGGGACACAACGAATGCCGCACTGGAAGTGACTCCCAAACAGCGCGCAGCGAACGAAATGAGCGCCACCAGCGACCCAAGGTTGAACCCGTGGAAGCCCCAACAACCCCCCAGACGACGAGCGCGAGCGACGTGATGGCTGGCAAGTGGAAAGCACAGACGACAAATATAACGGCAGGCCACCCCCGAAATGCCTGAAGGCAAAAAAACGGGCCAGACGAATCCATGCGACATTCCACGGGCATCCAGCGAAGGCCCAACAAGGGCAAAGGTGCACATGGCCATGCTCTGTTCCCTGAGAACCAGGCGAGCAGCACAACTTTGAACGTGCAAAACATTGTAGTTGGTCGGAGTTGACACCAGACAAAATGGAATCACAAAAATCAAGGAGCGGATGATGATCGAACAACCAGAACCGAGCGCCCTTTCAGACAGGCAGGTCCATAATCCAATCTGTTCCAAAGATAAATATGCGAACGAGACGTCACCAACATGCCCAGACATGGACAAGGAACGACCCAAGTCGAACGAGACAACGACAGAAATCCTGGAAAAACGATGTCACCGTCCAAAATCCGTAAAAGCACCAATAATACAATAATAATAATACAATAAGGTGTTACAGAGTTTGTGTGTAAGAGTGTATTAAATGTGATACAAGCTGATCTGCTCTGACCCATGTTTGCCCACACGAAATTGAGATGTTGCAAAAAAGAAAGATGAGAAAAATACTGCAATACAAAAGAAATTTGTTTTATTAAATTTCTGTAACCTGTTTACTTTTTGCATTTAAGCATATTTTGATTGGTTACTTGGAAGGTAATATCATGTAATGAGATATCAGAGATTATGTAAGCATGGTGGGCAAAAAATCTAGGTTCAAGTCAAGTCATGGTTTGGCTCAAGTCAATGTGGTACGAGTCAGGTTACTGCTCAGGTCAAGTCACACTTTAGTTTTAGTCACACCTAAGCCAAAGCTCGACTCAAATCACTCATGGGTAACAATGGGTGAGGGTAGTTCCATGTCGCACATTAGCTCAAGTCACTGCTTAGTTCAAGCCAATTCAGAGTTAAGTTCACATGACACCTTAGCTCAAATCACTGCATGGTGAAAATCAAGTCAGAACTCAATTCAAGTCATTCCTTACCTCAATCACTGCTTGGTCCTCCAAGTCAAGAGTTCATGCAGTTCAGTCACATATTGCTGTTCGGTCCAAGTCAGTTAAATTCAAAGCCACACCTTGGCTCAACTCAATGCTTGGCTCAAGTCAAGCAAGATTTCAGTTCAAGTCAACCTTGACTCAAGTCACAGTTTGAAGTCAAGTCAGCTCAGTTTAGGTCATACTTTGCCTCAAATAAATGCTTAGTGCATGTCAGAACTCTGGTCACAAGTCAAGTAAGAGATCAGATCAAGTTATACCTTGTCTCAAATCACAGTTTGCTTCAAGTCAAGTCACATCTTGCCTCAAGTCACTGATTGGTTCAAGTCAGTCCAGTTCAAGTTACACCCTGGCTCAAGTCACTGCTTGGTTCAAGTCAACTCAGTTCAAGTCACACCTTGCCTCAAGTCACTGCTTGGTTCAAGTCACGTCAGCTGAATTCAAGTCGCACCTTGCCTCATGTCACTAATTGGTTCAAGTCAAGTCAACTCAGTTCAAGTCACACCTTGCCTCAAGTCACTGCTTGGATCAAGCCAGCTCAAGTTACACCTTGGATCATATCACTCCTTGGTTCAAGTCAAGTCAGCTGAGTTCAAGTCACACCTTGCCTCAAGTCACTGCTTGGTTCAAGTCAAGTCAGCTGAGTTCAAGTCACACCTTGCCTCAAGTCACTGCTTGGTTCAAGTCAAGTCAGCTGAGTTCAAGTCACACCTTGCCTCAAGTCACTGCTTGATTCAAGTCAATTCAGCTGAGCTCAAGTCACTGCTTGATTCAAGTCAATTCAGCCAAGCTCAAGTCACTACTTGGTTGAAGTCAATTCAGCTGAGTTCAAGTCACTGCTTGGTTCAAGTCAATTCAGCTGAGCTCAAGTCAGTGCTTGGTTCAAGTCAATTCAGCTGAGCTCAAGTCACTGCTTAGTTCAAGTCAAGTCAGCTGAGTTCAAGTCACACCTTGGCTCAAGTCATGGTTTGGTGCATATCAGGGAGTGTAAGTCAAACCTTTGCTCTAATCAACACTTGTTAAGTCGAATCAAGTGTTCAGCTCAAGTCACACCTTGGTTCAAGTTAAGTCAAAGTGGATCAAGTCATTCTTGGTCTGTCCCTTATGTTTGCATTTTGATCCAGGCCCAAGTCAAGTCATAACTTGGCTCAAGTCATATTCTGGGCAAGTCACCAAGTCATTCTCACAATGAGCATGTGAGGTAGTGCAATGTACCCCAAATGTATAGCATTTATTTTGTTGTAATTATTGCAATCACCATGCTTATTTTTCTCTATTTGTTGTTTCCTGTTCAGCCTCATTTGAAATCAATGCTTCTACACCAAAGGGTAGTCCAACACTAAATTGGGCAAACATTACAAATGAGAAAGAGTGGTGACACCATGACATTTGACCAAGTCTAGCACAATTTAGTGCCAGCAAGATATCTAACCTTTTCTGAAGTCTTTTGCTATGTTGTATGTTGTCAGAATAGCCAACCAAGAGAATTAAAGCTATACAATGAGTATTTATATTGGTCACCTTATTCTGTCCTTGATGGTACACCTTACGTTAAAGGCTGACTCAGAGATTTCGAAATATAATATTTTTTGTGTAGTAATTAAAAATAGTCATCTTGAACTAAAGATAATCACTTAAAAAGCTTAATTCCAAAGTTAGAGATGAATCAGATTTTTCTTTTTCATGCAGTAAACATTTATGTACAGCACAACAGTGCCATAGGATAATGTGTGTAACAAAAATTCTGGATCCGGAATTTTATAACAAAGTTGGGATTTTCTATATAAAGGATTTCGATTTGAGCTTAGTTGTTTCACACAGTGATTACTATATGGACAAGCATTATATATATGCAAAAAGCATGATTTGTTTGGAAATTGAGGGCGCCCTTCTCTGGAAATCTCTGAGTCAACCTTTAACTGAGAGTAACAATAACTTACTAGGTATACCGTACAATTTGTGGGTAATGCTGTATCCAAATATCAAAAAGTTAGGCAATGGCCTACTGGCAATTTAACCTTTATTTTGTCAACAAAATTTGCACCATACACACTTGATGTTACCGTGCCAGTGATGTATTTTGTACATATTGCATTAATTCTTCCATGGGGGTTAACAAAACTGATTTGTTTTATTGAAAGATCTCCATCCCTAGTATCAATTTCTGTACCATACTCAAGCTTGTCAGAAATGCAGATACCGCGATCTTCCACAGGGGCAGATATGTGTTAATAGACCTTATGGCATTTGAGTTTCACAACACACACAAAAATGTTTAGAAATGCAGTGTATCCAAATGAGGATCACAGCTAATCACATAGAAACAAATATCTCAGAAATTGGTTTCCTTATTAAATTATACAACTGAAGACTTCACAACAGCCAAAGCAGAAGTTGATTATTACCAAGGACTACTGATTCCAACGTTGAGCAAATTTAGCTGATAATCTGGAATTTGAATCAAGTGTTTTGTTGATATACCTCTATGCCAAGTAGGAAATTTAAATTTGAAAAAAAAAATCATACCACCTATCTATAGTACCCACACGTGGGGTCAATTTTCTGCATATAATTATCTATGTGGTCTCAGAACTTGAGAATGTCTGTTGTAATTATTTCACTCTGTTTATGGCTAAAATAATGTATCATTCAACATCAAAGTTTTATAAATAAAATCAATTTATTACTATATATATTATAAACAGATAATTACTTATTACTTACAATTATTTTATTATTTACAAATTTATAGACAAAAGTTACCCCCTGAGGTCTACCAACTTATTACATTATCTCTGATTGGCTGATTACATGATAAAATACCAAATGCACCCATTGGTAACCAATTAAAATACACCTATATGCACCGTTAAGATTTGTTTATCCATGTTATTGATTGGCCATCAAATTGGTTGGGAGTGCCCATAGGGTTACGATTTGGATATTTTTCATTCTATTTTTGCTTGTTTTACGTCTTGTGTGGGTAGCCTGGTTAAAAGGGCATTAACTTGAAAAGAAGTCACTCAAGAATCCATTATTCTATGAAATGTTAAATTCAAATTTGACAAAAAATATGAAATTGTCACAAGATTTAGGTACATAGTAACTGCCAGTACCCCACAGTGAAATGATCTTAATTTTCCAGTTGAGCTTGAGAGCTTAATGCTAAAGACCCTATGCAATAGGCAGTTATACTGTAGGACAAGAGAGCCACATTACATGACTACAATAGGTCCACCTGTTATTGAATTCCAGAGATGCTCAAGTTGTACAGGTGATCTATTATACTCTCAGTATTCAACATTAGGGCAGGAAACACTTCATGTTAATTGCCAAGTGTGACATTGTATTGCATATTACAAACCTGTAAAACAATATCATAGCAGGCTTAGCCTGAGATGTGTCCTACAGTCCTATTGGTTATACAAACCTCGCTGGTTCTCTGGGGAACTTGTGATTGTCTGTTGACACAGCGATGACTCAATATTATTAAAATGGGTCATCATAACAAATTGGTGCCCAATGCTTTTGTGCCAGCTGTAATGAACATTTTTATAATGACATTCAAAACTAACAAATACTCAGTGGCATTAGAAAGGCTGGCTCTACTCAAATTATTTAAAAGCTTTGATGTTGAAAAGGTTAATTTTTGGGCATTGGAAGAGTGTACCTAGAAATCTTTCTCCCGCTGCTTCTCCACTGTAGATTTTTCAAGAGACAAAGAAGTGCAAAACTTAATCCAAACTACTGTAGTGTCAACACAAATACGGCCAGTCTAAGATGATGCCTAGGCCTACAAGCATATCATTTTCCTTGTATGGTAATGATTCTATATCTTACAATGTCAGAGTTCAATAAAACAGGTATTTGTCTAGAAAGATTTACAGCTCAAGCTAGGTCAATTTAACCCCTAATCAGGCCACCCACACACACATACATATATTTTACACTATGTATACTTTATTATGTCACATTACCATAATAACACAGTCATGCGATTTGTATTAAGCTGCTTTGAATTATTCGTTGTTTATTAACAAGCCTTGTCTATTGCATCAAGAAAAGTTGAATGGCATAGTTTTGTATAATCATATTTTTAGGCTTTCATTATCCCATCTCCCAGTCACAGTTTTATAACCCCTATATACACATGTACAAGAAAAATCTAACCCGCTGGCTTCTGCTTATGAGATTGTATACCCAGAACGCCAATGTGACCCCATTTTTTGGTACATGTGTATTGTGGGTTGTGAAGTTGCACTCTGGGAATGCGATTATGCCAGGTGATAACGGTGAATTGATTTCAACAGTAACAGTCTCTGCATCAATTGATGGTCTGTGCTAAGACCCTGAGAAAACCCTGTAAAGATTAACAAGCAAAGCACCATTTTGTGTATTGCGTAGAAGTTCCTTGCCCAGGGTTGAGAAAATTTAGTAGTAGTAAAACCAAAGTTTTAAATCCGGTTTTGTCCCCGTGAACGGGGGTGGCTGGATTCACCTCAAATTTACGTCCCAAAAAAACAAAAGGGGAGGGAACAATTTCATTGTGGTTATTTTATTGTTAAGAACAGATGAAAGGTTAGTAATATAGATGAGGTGACATGAGACGTCAAGGCCGGGTAAAGAACAAAGCACTGCTCAGCAGTATGTATGCGCACCTGCAGGGCTTGTGCTTTTAAAATTCGCGCTCAATCAGGCGTGATAAGGACATTGAATGCTGTAACTGTATGGGCATATTCTTTGCACCTCTAACATGTCAGTAGACCAGGTGCTAACTTGTGTTTGTAAACATCTATGTCAGCTCAGATGCACTAGCCCTGCAGATGCTCACGCATACTGCCGGGCAGAGCTTTGTTCGTTGCCCGGCATTGATGTCACATGTCAACTCATCTATACACAGTCAGATTTATTTGAGTGTTAAGGTGGGTTCACACTTCATGGGCAGACGTCTAAAGACGCTAGCCTTTCGAACAGGCTTTTATCGCAACACGTATGTTTCATGCATCCGGCGCACAAAGCATGTTTGAAAGGCTAGCATTGCCAGACGTCTGAAGTATAAACCCACCATGACACTGCAGATTCACCATGGTGTCACTTGTCTATGTGTTCGGGCCAAATATGACAATGGTTGCTGGCCTCATCATCCACCATCACATTGGCCCAACTGCACAATCTGTTTCAACATTCCAGTCTGGTGGACTTCCAGATTGAACTCCTCGGGTACTGATAGAACCAGTATGTTTGGAGAAGATTTGCTCTCCTTAAATTTATATGTCACTACGACATAAAATCAAACTTTTTCCTTCTTCTGGAACACCTACTTCCACCACTCAAATTACCCTTTTGTTCATATAAATAATCTGCTATAAAATACAAATTACACAAGTACATCATGTATTTATAAAACATTCATCTTTAAAAACTTTTTGTAATGCTGTTTTATGTCTTAATTGAATTGCTAGACCCCTTCTAGAATAGTAAGCTAATATGGTAAGAGTTTTGATATAACGGCATAAATAATTTTGCTTGATGGTGTTCACACAACTGACTACCCTATGCCCCACCCCTGGAGAATGGGAAAAGCATTCAATATTTAATTTGAATTACTTATTCGTTCCACTCACAAAGTACATTATGGACTAATCCCGTTTATGGAATGTACACTTTCCATCAGTTTCTACATTGCAGTTTCAACTATCTTAAGCAATTATAAACGCATACGGGTATGAAACACCTACTGTATCTTTCATTTAAAGGAACTAATTAGCTGATTTGGCTTAGAAAATAAAAAAAATCATCAAAATCAGATTTTTGCCATGTGTGTAACAAGTGCAGGTAACCTAACATCCCTGCCAATGATATGACCAGAAGCAACTTAAATAAGGACAAAATTGGAAGTTTTAGTCAATTCCTGTCCGTTCGGACACTTATACAACCCATTGAATGGTAGAATTCCTATCTTTGAACCTGCCACGGTTTCTTCCTTTTCTGTAATTTCGTCAGTCGGAAACGGACTTATGAGAATTCTACAACTTATCCTTCACTTTTATGCTATTCCTGCAAATTAAATAGATTTTGCTCTTTCGGATAAATCACTGATAGTGTCTTTAGAATTACATTAAGGTGGCCAACGAGAGATGTCATGTGAGTTGCTGTGATATGTAGCGATTTCATATAGATTAGACTATCATCAGAAAAAAAAAAATTCCCTAACCTTTACTTTTGGGCTGCACAAAATGACTTACCTGAAAACAAAAGGTAATTTGTATATAAGCCTATATTTCAATAGAAAACACTGAATTTCATATCTGCATCCTATGGAATTAGAAATTTCAAATTTTTGTACCAAAGAATATTTTTTTCTTTTTCATGTTAACTTTTTCAGATGATGATATTTTTGAATAGAAACCTTTCAGTGGCGTAAAAAAAAAACACAAGCACATGGGGGGGGGGGGGGGGGGGGGGGGGGGGGGGCGAGGCCCCCGCCACACAAAACACTTGCCCCCCCTTCCGCCCCCCCAAATTAACTGACCTTTTGGACAGTGCTATGGAAGACCCAAATTTTTGCCCCCTCAAAAAAGTCTTGGCACCCCTTCGCCCCCCATTTGTAAGGTCTGGTTATGCCACTGAAACCTTTAACCGGTGTCAAAACGCAGAAATTTTCACATTTTTGGGACACCCGTTTTTTGAAATCTCTCGTTGCAACTTTAAGATGACACCTTGATCTCTTATATTCTGCTTCGTGGTTTTTAGATGGCTTCCCAATGACCTGTGGTAATTAAAGAAAAAAAAAAAAACCTTAAAAAACCACGGACCTAGAATAGGCTTGTTTGGACCTCCATTCATGCTTTTTCATGCTCTCTGAATAATAAAATACAATTATATTTTTTTAAGCGAAATAGAAACCTTTGAAGTTTGAGCAACTAACTTTTAGTTCTGAGTTAAATGTCACTAGAAAATTGACTTGTCAGATATAGTAGAGATTCAGACGCTTTCTTCACTATTTCTTAACTATGTATTTTCTTTAAATATTGTTGGAATCAAAATAATAATGTTACAAAATAAAGTTAATAAAGTGTTGTTGGAATCTGAACTAAATATCTTGTACAAAATGGAATTTCCTAGCGTGTTGTTTCTGCTTTAAAATTTGTTACTTTTAACTTATTTGGGGTGAAATGTACAACCCACCAACTAAAAAAAAAAAAAATTACTATGAAGTATAAAAATATATAACTTGCCTTCAATATGCCTTTTTCATCTCTTTGTAAAAGCATGTATGCACCAAATTATTTCAACTTGACAATATCTAAACATATTCAATCTAGTCACTGCTCTGTATAAGGGGGCTTATTGACTAAATCCTAATACTAATAGAATAGATTGTCTAAAGGTAATACACAAAAATATACCATAAACTTCCACACACACTTTCAGTGAAAATACATTAAAAAAGTACTTCAAACACACAAACCAGAATTTTCCACTGTGTTAACCATCGATGTACTTCACAACGAGTCCTAGTAACACATCAAAATATCCTTCCCGAAAGGCAACTTCCACTTATACATATAAATATAAACTCAAATAAAATACTACACACATGCCAAGGAGCATATAGTCCTGGGAAGTCCCACACAAATGCAAAATATCCAAATTGTCAAAGAAGAGGCTACAGTTTTGCTTTTCTTTCGTGGCGTAGATGAGGTAAGACATTGATGCTTGGCTTTGGCCGCGGCGGCAGCATCGTGCGTTGCGCTCCGATGCCTTTACTGCTTTCCCGTTTTTTATCCCTTTTGTCTTCGTCTGTTGTTCCTGAGAGGCTATCGTTGTCTGGTTGGTCTTGTCTTTGGCGGGTGACATCTTCTTAGAGGGTTCCTTTTTGGCAAGGGAGGCGCTGTTTCTTTTCTTCTTTGGCTTAGGGTTGATGGCTGTGGCGTCTTAGGCATTAGCTCGGGGCCTGGGTGAGAGGTTTGCGAGTATTTGACGGTGTTTGTCCTCCTTCAATAGATTGGCTGCTCTGGTTGACTGCTTTTTTATCATGGCCTCCTCATCTGGTGTTGCAGAGAAAACATCAGGAATAAAATTAGAAACAAACATGAGATTTTGGTTAATCTTTAAAATATCAATGATTTTAAAAAAAACGAAAAAAATAAACAAATTATAGTTTAAAGACCTGCAGTGTTAGCAAATTAGACTATCAATGCACGCACCTGAGATTGGACGAGCATTCAATCAGTAGCAATCGATTTTATTCAGTAGATGGCATGATCTACAAGATGGATGATAGCACAATCCTGACTACAAGCATTGCTTTGTTGGGTTTTTAATTCAAGCTTGATAAATGTAACATATATACAATTTACCTAGTTAAACTGTATTAGCGTACTTTTAAATGCAAGTTATATACACCAATGAAAGTAGCACGTATGGCACCCTCTAAGCCTTTTGCACTGAGAGAATGCCTGAGCACTTCTTGTAATAATAAATACTTGAAAATGCATTCAGATACTCTTTTGGTATCTCAAATCTGGAACCACCTCCCAAAGATGAATTTTGGTATCATTTTGAAGTTAAAATGTCCCTTACAGCTGAGAATGCATGTGAATTGCTAGAGATCTAGAACATGTCAAAAATGAAATCATAAAACTTCCGGTTGCGAAAGGGTAAATACATTCCCATAAAAGGGTTTATCAAAATTGTGGAAAAATTAAATTTTGTAAATTTAAGGAAATGGGGGTCAGATTATGGAATGCATGACATGAATAGGTACTTGAATTAAAAGAACAGGAGGAATTTTCTAAAGATGCAAATTCTCTAATTTGAACATGGTTGGTACTAGAACAACTGTGAGAAAGTTTGAATGTTGAATTGGACAAACAGTAGGAAAGGAAAACCATTGCAAATTAAGTTTTGAACTTGCCTGCTGTCTTATTTTGATGAGGGGGGCCGGGATAGATCCATATGACCATCCTCCCCAATCTCGATGCCTGTGCATGTGTTTTTTAACCAAATAACCTCATATTTTCCTTTCGTACAAATGGAAAGTTTCTGTGTGCTTTGCATTCATTTTGTTCTACTAATTTGAATGCATTTCACATTTTAGTTCTAAATGGCTAGTGTTTTATCATGCTTTGAGTGCATTATACGTTAAATATCTGTCACACAACCAGTTGTCTAAATTGTCAGTCCCCAATGTCCAAATCAAATTTCTGCCACGTTTGTAACCTTGAGAACTATGTAGTTCTATTCAAATGATATAGGTATTTCCACCTGATGAATTTTGTACATTTCAAGATTCAAATTTTATTTTCATCATACATAAAATACAGATAAACATATACACATACAAGAATGAGGAAAAGCTCAAAAGGCCTAAAAGGCCTGAAACGAGCATCACCTGAAATTAACATGTGCCTACAAAACAATAGACCCCAGTGTTGCCTGCAGAAAAAGGAAACAAAATGATGGCCACTTTGAATACTTATTGACCCTCATTCAATTTAGTGCTACTTCTCATGATACAACAACCTCCACACATCTTACCATTTGATTCGTTCCTTTTGGCTAGCAATGGCAATCAAAAACAGGATAAGAGGAAAAAAATTAACCTATCAATTCTCTGTTCTTTAATATTTGACTGTAAGTTTCAAATAGTGTGACATATATATTTGACATTTGACTTACCAATGATTTCAGGATCTGTATCTTCCCCCAGGTCTACTGTCTGTTCTTACAGTAATCTTGATTGGTTCATAACGATTAAAGATGTAAAATCACTAAATAAACCAATCAATTAGACCTACGTGGTCTATTCACCTTTACTATCTCTAACATTGCCTTACAAGTCTCTGATTGCTATTTACTCCTCTAACCATATGAGAACCAATCAAAATGGGCTGGTAGTGAGGTTACTCTAAGAATTTTCTTCAACAAATGTTAAGTACTTTCGTTTTACAGAGAGGTGTGCTCCGTTAAAATACCTGGTAATTTTTGCTTTGGTAATTAAATTTAATATTTGCTGCATGGATTCCCTAGGTACAAGCCTGAACTAGTCGACCTATCTGTTAAAATAGGACCTCCAAAATAGCATTTTCAATTGTGGTATCTAACCATGGTAAATCGGACAATTATACACACCCTATCAGCATTGCTTATAAACACCACTTTTTCTGGCATACGTATACTTACCACACCAGACACCTATCCATTCTCACACCATCACCATTAATGCTAGCATCACACACTCACCCAAGTCAAATATGAGCTTAGGGTACATTTGGGGATATCATACACAAGCATGGTGAGCTTACTTAACCCACATAATAGGTTCAGGATGTTTTGCCAATATGAGTCTCATTTTCAACCTTTTGGTATATAAATGCCTTTTTATGCAAATTTTGGTATAGAGATGGGCAACTTTCCACTATTTTCCAAATTTGTCAAGAAAAGGTCAATTTTCTTAATCTAAAGCCAACATTTCCAACATTTTTTGAACAAAATTGTGTTCATATCAATTCGGCCCAAAATCTGCACCTCATGTACAGCTATACATGTAGGTCCCATTCTTGGTGAAAATTGGTATAGATATGGGTCCTACTTCCAGATCTCTTGGAGGCATGTCCCTACCAAACTTGCATGAGATCTCCCGGGAATCCTGATGCCACTAACATTGATGCACACATTCAAATGTAGCAAATACACACACACAAATACACACATGCATACTTGCACATACACACACAGAACCTCTCGTCTCCATAAATGATTGTGATAATCTTTTAGTCAAGCAAAGGTACAGTAAAACTGGTATCAACATGTTCCTGTCATAAGAGCACTCTACATGATGATTTCATATATCTGTGAGTTATCTAATATATGCACCGAGGTTACAGATTCAAATTGTGTGTCACATGTAGATTGAATGAATTAATGTGGATTTGGAACTGTTCTGACAGTAACACCTTATTTTCTATTTCTGCAATACTAAGTCTAAGCACCTTATTTTCCATGGTGCAACCAGAAGCCATTGTTTTCACAGCTTTGTGAATTATTGGCTTTTATAGGATATATTTTCCAAGAAAGTTGTGAAAAAAAACACTACCAGCTTTACTGTAACTAATTTATCCCCTAAAAACTGTCTTTTGGTGAGTCTATTTTGATGATAGCATTAGAAGCATGATAAAGCCAGCACTAAAATGAAGAACACATGCACAGCAAATGTGGGGGAAAATATGAAATGCAGGGTGAAAAAGTAAAAAAAAAATCAAGTAGAAGACTAATTTTGAAGCCTTTGGTAAGTGTTGGGCATGATATTAAAGATCGTCAAATTGGTTTACTATTTGAGACATTTATATTTGTCTATTTCCAACTTTTTGATATTAAAGATAGTCAAATTGGTTTACTATTTGAGATATTTCTTTTTTGCCTATTTCCAACGTCCTGATATTAAAGATCGTCAAAACGGTTTACTATTCGAGATATTTCTATTTGCCTATTTCCAACGTCCTGATATTAAAGATTGTCAAAATGGTTTACTATTTCAGACATTTCTATTTGTCTACTTCCAACTTTCTGATATTAAAGATCATCAAAATGGTTAATATTCGAGACATTTCTCTATTTCCAACTTTCTGATATTAAACATGCTGTTAAAAGTCTTTGTAACTTTAAATGTACTGTTATTTATCTCTTAATTTTAAAGATTTGTTAAATATTCTGTCAAATGGCCATCTTTTTTGTTACTTGTTTAAACCTGAAAGTACACGGGACAAATGTACAAATACTCCCTTCAGTTCAAAATGGTTTAATAACATGAAACAAATCATGAAGTATGATTTAGACTGTTTTTAAATGGCTGTTAAATTAAGGTTATTTACTGACAGTTCAAGAATGCATCCAGACTGCCATAGGGAACCGTACATTTATAAACGGCATGAAATCATATTTAATAATGATTTTTAGCTGTTATTCTGCCATTGTTTATACTGCAAAGTACAGTTGTGGTCTTGTCCTGAGTATATTTTATGCTGAAAAATATTTCATGTTTCAAATAAAGAAAAGTCTGTGAAATTACAATATTTTACTGTCAGTCACTTAAAGCAATAACAGCACATTTTTTGAAGAGTGCCCTCAATTTTCAAAATTTGAGATTTTTGCACAGTTGTGTTGGTAATTGTCTAGTAAACTCTACCTGCACGTGATAATGCTCCAAAATGGGTATTTGTCATAAAAGAAGTGATTTTGTGATTAGAATTGGGATCCCTGAGTGTAAATTAATGACAAAGCCGGAAAAGCCAAATTATGTCCGTCCATGATGAAATATTGCCACCTCATAAAAATGATCTCTAATTTGACTTGCTTGAACCAACTAATGGATGAGCGTAGACACGTACATGGCGCAATTTCCCAGCTATTTAGCTCTATTTCATATTGGAAGGACGTTTCCAGCAGCCGTTGAATTATTATCGGAGATCTCTGATATTAATTATTCTAATTACAAAATTCCTTCTTTTGCGACACCGAAATTTTTGAGCTCTGCCATTCATAGGTATTGTTTACTAGTCAATTACCAATGCAACTGTGCGAAAATCTCAAAATATCTGGAAAATTGGGGGCACTCTTAAAAAAAAATGTGCTGTTATTGCTTTAAGTTTACAGTGGTTTTTTAACAACATACATGCTTACATTAAATCTAATGGTCATTTCTGTTGTTTACTTATTTCCCTTTAAATCAATACCTCAAATCAAAATTTAAGTCTCCAAAAGCGAAGCAAATACTCATGCAGGAATCAACATGAATCATACTGCCAAACACCATGCATGGCTGATGAGGAAAGGACGGACGAGGGAAGGAGGGTGTGAGACGGAAAAATTAGGACTAAACATTTAACGATTCAAAGAAATAAATTGGGTGTGTTTCGATGTACCTCAACATGAACCTATTTTGCAGTCAAGATGGGTGCCTAGAAAGTCTGAGTCCATGTGATTTGTCAACATTCTTTCAGTGGTGTCAGAGCGTACTCATATGGAATAGGCCATTTGATACCTGCACTGATGATACCTCACAACAACTTAAAGGTGCGTGTTCCGATCGTCTTTGGGACCCCCCTGATTTACCCGGAAGTAGTATCGATTTTGATATCAGATGAAAGGCTGTATTTTTCTCATTGTCATCCTGAAATTTGAGCCCTTAAATCCATTTCATTCCCAAGATATAAACAAAAAACCGCCGTTTTAGTGGTTAACCATCAATATTAGCACAGTATTGAATAGGGCTTTGCAACATGCATTATTGCGTCTACCATCAAAACTGCAAGTTTGTTTCCCACGGTACTTGATGGGGGTGTATGTGCAAGTGCCAGGCTCTCATATCAAGTAGAGAACACAATGCACATAAATCGGAACAAGCACCTTTAAAATGCTCACATCACTTTGTGGTCTTGGATATGGATAAATTAAAAAAATAGCTTCAGGACTTTTAAACTATGTTCCTGATTAGGTACATCGAAACACACCTCTAACTCAGACTAACAACTAGCAAATAAAATCTAAATCTAACAGGCGGGGGTTTGTTGCATTCCTATGTAATGTTGTTAATATGACAGGCTTTTGTTTTAGACTGGATGATTTTGACCTTGATTTCTATCAATTGTTTGATTATACAGTTATTGATGGCATGGTACATGGCTCATACCCAAGGGAAAAGTTCATGTTCCAAGCACAGACAAGTACATTAAGAAAAGGGCCCTTTGGTACATAGTTATAGTGAAAAATTGAGGATAATAACCAGCATGTGACCAAATAAGGCATGGACATAGGCCTATTTGTTTCTGAATGCAAAACCAAAATGTGGACCCAAAATGTCAATCATTGAAATGGAGACCACAAAATAGTCAACCAGGTTATCAGCTTTTTGCTTTCAATGGGCTTTGGATGTGAGGTCGAAGTTGTTTACCTAATTTGCATAAACAACCCCCTTTTGGCAAAATTTAGTGAAATTGTTGGAGTTTTAAAATCACTATAACTTCAGTTTCTGTCAGCAAATATTTTATTTGTTTCTGTTTGTGAAACTATGCAAAATATGTTGATTCTCTCTCTATATAAAGTGAAGCTTTGACATTTGGGAACTTTTTCATTTTACATGCTCATACAGTGGTCACCTGATGGTCATGTATGCAGATTAGATTATGATTTAGTAAAAATCTGAATTTTCAAAACTTTAGACGTTGTTAGAATGAGCCCCCGATTTTCAGGATGGGTCTATTATAGGCCTTAATGGAGCCCAGTGCGGCTACAAACATATACACCCTGGGAATGAGCCTATGATATTAAGGAGTCTGTAGAACATTATGCTGAATGATACAGAGAGAGAGGGATAGAGAGCAGTAGCAGTAGTAGTAGCAGCAGCTCATGATATTAACACTGTAAATGACAAGGCTTTGAATTATATCTCAGATGGCACGTCATACTGCAGCTGTGTGCAGTGGTTATCAAATGCACAGAGATGTGGACTCTGGGTGGTGTAGATATAGCTTATGGCAGAAATGGCTGGATTTGGCACTTAGTGTGTGGAAACCATTCAAGAAATAGAAGAAACAAATTCCATGTTATACCTGTAGCTCAAAACTCGAAGCACACATGGATATTTAATTTATTCTTGTTTGGGGTCGATTTGAAAGGAGAAAGAGGTCCCAAGGGCCATATGCAGGATTTATTTAAGGAGGTGCGGAACTTTGACCTTTTTGGTAAAAAGCTGGATCTAACCACTCTAAAAATGGCCTTGGAATTTCTAAACATCTCATCACCAAAAATTTGACTTTCTTGTCATTTATTCTCTAAATGATGAACTTTAAAGGGATGGCCTGATTTAAGTATATGAAGTTTTCATCTTGATAGAATGGCCTTCTCCCCAAAACCTCATCTGTAAAGTTTCAGGCCAATATTTCAATCAATTTTTATGTGAGAGTTCAAAACGTGATTTTGTAAGCCCCATAGAGTACTCTGTAAAATTAATATTGGGCAACCAAAATGGGCCATATTTTCGCTCATTACTACCAAATCAAACATCCTTTAGCCCTAAGATTTCACAGGGTAAATGAGAAAAATAATAGCTTTCTTCTGATATAACAATTTTGACCCCTTTCGGTAAAATCTGGGGTTCTGGGGATGAGGCTATTAGCGATGAGACCATGGCCCTTAAATTGAAAGTTTGAAGAGTTTTGCTGCTTTATTAGCCGAATGCATCATAACAGCATGTCATATTGACCCCCTGAGTGCTACCTGTCTTTCATACAGCATTTCTGATTGGCTGATTACATCATATATTCATTACAATAACCAATTGAAATGCAGCTTACAAATATTTCAGCTCTAGCTCTCGTCAGCCCTAGCAATATTCTTACCATGTTGCTAACTGGCTCAAAAAATAATACATGTTGCATTAGCAGGTAACACCCACAGGGTCAAATACACAAGTCATGTTTGATGTTTTGTAAAGGCTTCTTGCAAGTCGCTGTGTGAAAGCAAGAAGGTCGTAAGTGCAATAGCTGCCGTGTGATATATCTGTGAGATACCATGTATTAGACTCTCAGTTTATCTTTCCTAGAGTCATTGGCTCTTGAAATGATTCTTCAGGGGACTTGTGTCACCTGAAGAACCATTTCAAGAGCCAATGACCAAAGATTTGACATAATAGTTTGTTTGATGAGAATTTGACAAATGGCAGCTATTGCACTTACAACCTTCTTGCACATACACACGTACGACAAAGTGTAATATGAAGACACTGTTATCAAGCCAGCTTCTACCACAAGCTATTTAGCCTACCCAGAAGCACTTGTTTAAGCAAGATGGTAGTAGACACTAGAAAGGTGATTATTAAGGTTTTAGCACTAAGAAGAGAACTGTGAGGGCGCACTTACAAAGTCTAGGACCGCCCACAATTGCTCGCACCTGTAGACATCAGGCTGCGACATCCAGCATGTAAAAATATGAAAACAACATGGAGAAAAAAATGAAAAATAAAAAGAAAACAATTTTAATGTTCGACTTTGGATTCTTATTTCCTAAAAAAAGGAGTTCTTCAGAGTTAAAATACATAAAATTAAAAACTAGAATTTCACGGTTCTCGGCTTTCGCGCTCGCTATATTCAAAGAATATAAGCTGTGGGCCGCTCCATGACCTTTGACCTTGGCACATGACCTTTGACCTCATCAACATATGAGGGATCCCATGGTGCACCTATGACACAAGTTTGGTTCCAATTGAATTTCAACTTTTCAATTGAGGTCAATTTTACATTTTAGCCTATTTTTCAACTTGACCTCACATGACCTTTGACCTCAGCACATGACCTTTGACCTCATCAACATATGAGGGATCCCATGGTGCACCTATGACACAAGTTTGGTTCAAATTGAACTTTTCAATTCAGGTGATTTAAAAAAAACTTAACATTTTAGTGACACACACATACACACACCCCTACACACATCCACACACAAATACACACGCACAACGGATTGCTAAGTGGTCCTCCAGCTAAAGCTGGCGGCCCACAAAAAATGCATCCCTTGTTCTTTAAAAATAGGAATAGGATATAAAAATAAAGGATATGTACTTCCTTGTAAAAAAAAAGGAAAAATCAAATAAATTCAAGATGGGATCATTTCAAATTAATTTCTAGAAGCTTTTATATTTTGAGGCAAAAAAGCAAAATAAAATTATATTCTCTATTCAGAATTTGATTTTAACAATAACTCTGTGGTGAAAGGAAAAGGGTCTTCTATCTACAGTGGAAGATTGGATTGGACTGGAAAGGAAGAGACCTTTTTTAACAATCAAAACAAAAAGCATGTACAGCTATGAAAATTTCGAGAAAAATATGGTAAAGATATTTTTTTAAATAATGAGCTAGAAATAACTAAATCAGTTGGGAATATGATTTTGAAGTAAATAAAATAAAGCAAGAAAATATGCATTGATCCATTTCTAATGATAAAGCAAATTGATGAACCATTCACAAGTATGCCCCAAAAGATACTTTTTTCCTAACTTAGCAAGGACACCAAAGGAGCACACTTATGGTTTTATCAATGCTGGCTTTAATTTTTATATTTTTTTCTTTTGAAGGAGGGAAAAGGGAGTTGATGTACTAAACGAGGTTCATAAAGAACAAAAAAAAAAAAAAAAAAAAATTTGCTCGCACCTGTAGACATCAGGCTGCGACATCCAGCATGTAAAAATATGAAAACAACATGGAGAAAAAAATGAAAAATAAAAAGAAAACAATTTTAATGTTTGACTTTGGATTCTTATTTCCTAAATAAAAGGAGCTCTTCAGAGTTAAAATACATAAAATTTTAAAAAATGCATCCCTTATTGTTTAAAATAGGAATGGGATATAAAAATAAAGGATATGTACTTCCTTGCAAAAAAAAACAAGGAAAAATCAAATAAATTCAAGATGGGGTCATTTCAAATTAATTTCTAGAAGCTTTTGTATTTTGAGGCAAAAAAGCAAAATAAAATTATATTCTCTATTCAGAATTTAATTTTAACAATAACTCTGTGGTGAAAGAAAAAGGGTCTTCTATCTACAGTGGAAGATTGGATTGGACTGGAAAGGAAGAGACCTTTTATAACAATCAAAACAAAAAGCATGTACAGCTATGAAAATGTCGAGAAAAATATGGTAAAGATATTTTTTTAAATAATGAGCTAGAAATAACTAAATCAGTTGGGAATATGATTTTGAAGTAAATAAAATAAAGCAAGAAAATATGCATTGATCCATTTCTAATGATAAAGCAAATTGATGAACCATTCACAAGTATGCCCCAAAAGATACTTTTTTCCTAACTTAGCAAGGACACCAAAGGAGCACACTTATGGTTTTATCAATGCTGGCTTTAATTTTTATATTTTTTTCTTTTGAAGGAGGGAAAAGGGAGTTGATGTACTAAACGAGGTTCATAAAGAACGAAAAACAAAGGTACAACATACACTTTACATAATGTATTACAGTGCACAACAAATCAATGCAGTGACACAGAGTGCATATAATGCACCACTAATGCACTTCATAATGCACAAGGTCAAATAATGCACCATATGAGCACACATGGTGTAGTGCATGGTGCACTACAAATTGGCTACAATGATGATTTACTTTAGTGCGAGTGCATCACATGGGGTTGCAGGTCGAGTGCATGATTTATAGCATATGAGACTCATTGATTTGAATACATTTACAACAAACAATTTGTTCATGTGCAAAGCACCATACATGTACACATGTGATAATGTACACAGTAATGCACTTCACAGTTCTCTTTGGTACAAAAGGTTCTGGAGGGATATGTGGTAAATAATAATGCACCTTTTGAATACATTGCAGAATAGTCTTTGTGAACTTGTGTGATGTACATCACTCAAAGCCTGATTGGATACGAAATACATTACTTTAAGTACCAAGTGCATAATGTGCATTAATGCAAAAATGTACTACACAATGCATCTGAGCACATAAAGCTCTCCATACGGTACATTAGTGCATAATGCACCATATAATGCACCACATAATGCACCAATGTGCACAACACGCTACATAATGTACATCAGCACACAATGCACTAAAATACACTTGAGTGCATAGTGCACTATAATGCACCCAAGTGCACAATGTGCTACATAATGCACCCAAATGCATTACTCACTACTTAATGTACAAGAGTGCATAATGTACAATTGCCTGTATCACTGCATCACTTAAAATAAATAATCTCACTGATGTCTTTCAAGTTATTCCTACATCTGAATATTGTAAAAGGATAGGCAGGACTTATAGCTAATCAATCATTTGGTAACATAAACAAGTGACATTTTACACTGTAAAACACATACAAAAACATGTATAAAAACAACAATATAAATCAATAGCTGAAAAAATGAATTCAGTAAAAGGATGAGTTGTTTTTCTGAGGACAGTATCAAAACATATGATCATTCCTGTAGTAAGAATGCCATTTTTGGTTCAAATTAGCTTTTGATAGGTTCTTGTAATGCACACTTTAGCAAAATTACCAGGTTTGATGCTATCCTCTTTCACAAAGGAGTTAAGAATGTGTTAGAAGTGTAAGTTACTACTCAGAGTGCTTATAGAGAAAAAAAAACACACTTACATTGACTAGACATCGCATCTTAACCACAGTTAGTCAACCAAGTTTTGTGAATTACCGTAACCATGGTTAACCAAAGTATCAATTTACATCAACCAATGGCAGCTTGCAAACCGGGCAAATTGGTTTGATTGACATGTGCATAATTATTAGCTGTTAACCACATTTAACCTTTACCCTAAGTTAACATTTAACCCAAGTTAACCCTTAATCCATGTGAACTTTTAAACTCAGGTGGAAAGAAGTTCTATCAAAATAATTAGGTGAGTTAATGATGGTATGTCAATTTTTACCCAGGTTAACCATGACTTCAATAATGTCAATAACAACAAACCGTGCATTTGGTGAACGACCATTTGGTGATGTGCGACACACTGGTGCATCATGTGTACTTTAAATGATGTGAAAAAGCGCCCCGGTACATGAATAACTGAGCTGTGGCCGGGGACAAAAAGTAAATGACGGCTGGAAGTGTCCTACATTTAAATGCTCAGACTGGACTCTGGGAATGGTTTGTATGGCAACAGCATTCATTAATTTCATTCACCATCACGTTACCTGTAATCTTGTCGTTTTCGCGTGCAGCAGCACGTTCCTCAGCCAGAGATTGCCAATTGTCACGGTTGTCCTGGCAACCGTTATGTAGAGGCGACAACATGGGCTCTACATTGGCCAGGTTCTATAAAAGGTGGAGGAATAAGAAATTGTGGAACACAAACAAACAAATAAACAAACCAGTGTCAAGATCCCTGTGAATCAGTGGAGCATCGTCAACCATCACCAAGGAACGTACTTACCCGATCAACTTCTTTTTCATTTGCAGTGCCCTCCGTGTACCATACACTAAGAATAGTAATGCCAAAGTGCGGAGATTTTGCATAGTTTAATATAGATCAGTGAATCACTTCAAAAATGCATTAGTGATGAGATATAAAACTTGTGTATATAAGCCAAACGGGAAAATATTGAAAAACAAGAAAAAAAAAAACAAAACGATAAGACTAGTCTAACCATCTGGGATTTTCCCATCAGCCATTGCTTGCCAGTTCTCGCGGTTTCTCTTGACGCCGTCGTGAAGTGGCCTCAGACCCGGCCAAATATCTGAAAACACCTATAAGTTTGGATAGCACAAAAAGAAACGAAGAGAAAGAGAGAAGAGGAGAGAAAACATGGTGCGATATGGTGAGATTAGAGCTAGGCAAAATTCCGATGCACTAAGCATGATGCATGATGGTTAATGACAGGCAGATGTAACATGATGCTGATTGGTTAGATAACGGTTAATGGCATTCCTTCATGATGCAATAACTAACACATTGTTTTGATGCGGTTGTTATCTAATTACTAGGGTAACGACTTTAGTTGCTTTCTCATGCTCAACTATTACTCTTCTGAACAAGAGGGATAAGAAGTGAAAATTTTCACCTTGACAAGGTTCTACTATTGCACAAAAAAACATTGCAGGAGTTAAGGGTTAGAGTTTAGTTGAGGGTAGGGACCAGGGGTGATATACGGTTAAGATCAGAGTTGGAATTACATTAACTGATTAAGGAGAAGGAAAATGGTTACACACATAGGGTTAGGTGACAAAAAGACTTCTCTGTTCTATGGGTGGATGGTACTTTCATGTATGGTGTGGATGCAAAATGTCTTACAGGAAGATTTCAAGCCTTATGGGGACGTTTTTCTTTGTGGGGTTGTTTTATAAAATTAAAGACAGCCCCATCATTCAATGAGTTTGGGTCAAGACTGGCTCATTTTGACACTAATAAGCAAAAAAAAATATATTAGTATATAAATTATATGGTGTAAAAAGTGTGTAAGTCCCCACAAGGCATAAAAAGTGTGTGTTTGTGTGCAAAAGACCCTACCACCTTTTTATTATCTTACCTTCACACACATTTTATAGTAAAAATTAACTCATTTTTCACCAAAACATAGCTAAGTTTACATGCATATAGCAATTTTTAAACTCCCAAAACACCAAATCTGAGTCAGTTGGGTCTATTGAACATTGTTATTTTTTTTGTTTCTTTGTTTTGTCAATTTGAGGTCAAAGTTAGACCCAGATTCCAACCCATTGGGCAATGGTTGTGTTTGTGAAGGGTAGGTTATGCAGAGAGTTGGGGTCTGGACAGTGATAGTGTCATGGTCAAATTAGCCTCAAGGTTCAGTTCATTTGACACAAACGTCAGGTTTGGAAGTAGGGTTACGGTAAGTTTGGGGTTTACGAGACTGGGATTGAGGTTAGAGCTAGGGTCATTCTTTAGGCTACTTGATAACCTTTTGTTCTCTGAGCACCAGCCAATTTGATTGTTTTCTGGGGGGTTAATAACATTGCCTTGGGCCATCAGTAAACAAGGTAAGAAAATAAGGTGCATCCAGATACATAGATGGTCTATTTTGATTGTTTGCTCAGAGGTTATATCACTTTATTTCATGTAATGAGCCAATCAGAGATACTGAAAGAAAAGAGGGACCTATAGGCCATTTCTTCAAGTGCATTTAGATGGGCATTTGCTTTGACCTTTGCAAACTGTTAAAGTTTGTGAAAACTGGGATGGTGTTCATATTATCTATTAGGTATGGTGCAAATTTTGGACATTTCCACACACAGAAAAAGCAGGCACTTTTAAGCACAGTGAAAATTTCCACTTCCAAGGTCAGTAACATTTATCAATCAGATCTCAATTTCAAAATATACTTCTCATAACACATGCATCATGCATTTCATATCATATTATTAGTAATTTATAGTTTATGAATTTAATTGTTTTATAGTGTGTTTAATTATATTAGTGGCTTTACTTTGTTCTTATAACATGCATTTTGTAGATCTCTATCCCTTCACGGGGGTGGCACTCACAGCAGCATAGGGACATGCTACCAATATCACCTCTCAGATACAAAGATGGCCTCTTTCTTGGGCCACTATGGTATATAATTAATGATTTTCCACAATTTTCTCTTTAACAAAATTTGTTTAAAAATGTCCTGTCCACACAAAAAAATTCAGAAATTTGTGAATGTTTTTTTAAGAATGTTGTAACATGTTAGGAAAATGGACAAAACTTAGTCTACAACTCTCTAAATTTGGGCCTAAAATATAAAGAAATGGGGCACATTTTCAGTGACAATTGCTATAAATTCAGGTTCACTTCAAATTTCCAAAGACATAAAATCTACCCATTTTTATTTTAAAAAAAATAACTATTTGAGAGAGCAAAAAGCTGAAAATCAAAAGTTTTTCATTGGTTAAACTGAGTTGCTACACATAAAAACATTGTCAACTTAGTTATACATGCATACTCATATTTTGTACCAAAAGGTGATTTCTTGTTTTTAATTTATAGTGAAAGTTTTTCTTTATAAAATTCAATCCAGTTTTCCAATTTAAGAGCCAGCCACACGCAAAATACAGAACAGTCAGTATTACAGAACAGGCGGTCATTACATAATGGTATCTTTGCAACATCACTTCAGAAAAACATGTCACTTCAGTTAGGCATCTTAAAGAACATACAATTTCATGCCTTTTTACTCGGTAACATGCACATATTATCATTCTCTTCCAAACATCTACACATCATTCTTTAAAACAGAGTATGTTAACATTATGTCAAACATTACTTAGCAATGATACGCATGGTGGTGCGCTAAGTGTGACTTAGATGGATAAGTGACTGAGAGATTTCATGTGTGCATAATGAGTATGTGCTTGTGCGAAGACATTCTTACTTCCTGTTCAGTTTTGGTATTAACTCGCCTTAGATATCTGACATCAAGCCTTAAGGGGAAGTAAACAAAGCAAAGTATAGTGTGCAGTGCCCGATCGAAATAGTAAGCATTGCCAAAAAATTTGATAACCGAATAGTGCCCCTTAAGTTGCAAAAAACAATAAAAAAAAGAAATTAATAACGAAAAAAAGAAAACAACAAAAGGATTAAAGAAACAAACAACGAATAAGAAAGAAAAAAAAGAAAAGAAATACAAACCTCCCTCCCTCCTCACCTACGCTCTAACCTACATTAATATAACTCCAAACTCCCTACCCACACTACTACCATACTCATCTACAAAAAGAAGAAAAAAAAGAAAGAACCAACCAAACAACCAGCACAATGTCTAATGTTCCTGCTACTTAGGCTGTATGCCTGACCATTATCCTAGCAAGCTGTGTTTAGAAATTGGCACAGTGATGTGAGAAAATATCCAGAAACTAAAAGCTAAAAAAATACTTAGTCAGATCACTGGTCAAATATTAGGCAATAGTAAAATTGGCCCAATCCAAAAATCCTTAATCTGAACACTGACAGTGGCAAACCAAACTTATTTTCATTTTGGCCACACCATCTACCTTGACATTCTCTTTTTTTTTTCATTTGATCGATATCAGTAATTTCTGATGAGTACATGACTTGCTGTTTTTGACATGCCAAACGTGACTGGGTATTTCTAATGTGTGTTTATCACAAACACCAACTGGTTGATGTAGATTGCACACACGCTCTGGCTGTAAAACACACTTGACTTTGTGAGGAGGGGAAAAACATGAAAATTATCACAGGCATTTTGCATGGCATGAAGTGAAATTGTTACTTCAGCTTGGGTTAAATATGCCCCGGGGAACTACATGTTCATTTATCTACAATGTTATTGCTTTCAAGATGCCACTTTTCAAGACTTCCATATCTAGTTTCCCATAGTTTCTATGTCTTCTTTCTCAACTATGTTAAAATTATGACAAAATTTTACCTGTGGCTTTGCACTCAGTTTATCTACTGATTGAGATATTTAGACTATTTTCTTCTCTCTCTTTGAAACTTAAATAAGTAGAAATTTAACCTCCTAGCATCCTATTACCACATTTTGGGCCATTATGTAATGACTAGATAGATTTTAAGTGCCCTTCCCAAGGCTCAAAGAAAAATACAGCACTCCCCAGAGGCATTTCACAAACAAACAAACAAAACCTCTAGAGCATCTAATGAAAGTACTGGGGATGTTTGTTCTTTGTATGCACTGTATAATGACACCTTTGTTTTTCCCCTCCTCTTTCCCTTTCTTAACTATAAAATGTGTTATTTTGGCTGTTACAAATTTTGTGAAACCAACAAGGAAATGCAAACATAACGACATGTTAAAATATATTCATGTAAAAAGTTCAATAATGCCTGTTAAGGGTTCGGCAAATATAGCAACTAAAACACAATTTCAAAACTAAACAAAAAAAATTGAAAAATTCTACACAAGAAAAATGATAGTCTACTATACTATCAAAATGTCAGATTTCAAGACGAGCAAATACAATCATGTTATTGCATAAGACAAAAGTGCATCGGTGCATGTGTCACTCTCACGTTAAAGTGTGTCAGTAATGCACAGCAGTGGTGAAAATAATGCGCCAAAGTGATGAAAATAATGCGCATGATTTGCAATGAAATGCAATGGCATACCGAGTGTGCAATATCAAGTGTTGGCATTTTTACTGTGTGGGGTGTGATGAGTGGATGAACTTTAACATGATGATGCGCAGTTTGAATGGAATATCAAAATTATCTCACCAGTTGGTTGTTGTGACTGCAGATAATATTTTATATAACTGCCTTTTTTTGTTTTACTAATAATTAAATCTTAAAAGAAAATAAAAAATGAAATTGTAATTGTTCCTATGCAATATAGCATCAAAGGTGACTTATGAAACAATTTTATTTCTTTTGAAACTAAAATTTGCTAACTTTGCAAAATATTTTTGAATGTATACTTTTCATAAAGCAACCCTCTCTTGGTTTACTTGGCATACACTTGTGTGAAAATTATGAAAATTCAAATATTTGTGAACTGTAATTTAACTATGTGCATGTGTGCAACTTGTGATGTGCATGAATATACAAATAATATAAAATTGTTTCAAAATTAATTCTAATTTACATTAATCTAAGATGCATGTTAAGGATACACTCTATGATCTTTGCGAAATTCTAGCAATTGAAAATGAATCAAGGACTATTATGAAAGGTGTAATGTGTAATAACTTGACTAAAATGGGATTTATTTGGGACAATAATGGACTAAATTTGAGAGGGAACTAAACTTAAGTTCAATTGGAGAAAATAACGCACTGAATTGGGGAGGGAATAAAATTAAAGTTTATTGAGGGTAACAGGAAAATTGCTAAATTAGGATAGCAACGAAACAGGGGTCTGTTGGGATAATACAGGACTGAATTGAGGCAGAAATTAAACTGAGGTTTAATGAGGATACTCAGGGAAGAGAACTGGGATTAGGATCTAGGATTATGTTCACAATTTGTTGTGCGAGTGAAGAAGGTCTTAAGTGTGTATTGCTATGTATTAGGATAACTCTTGCTTTATCTTTCCTTGAGTCAGTGGCATAATACTTCTGATGGGAATTTCTGACAAATGGCAGCTATTGCGCATAGGACCTTCTTGAACTCACACGACAAATTAGGGTTAGGCCAGGGTCTAGGTTTAAGAAAATAATAAAGGTTAGATTCTAGGATTTTGCAAACCCTATCTGTACAATTCTTTTCAAACTAACGGTACTAAGGTTAAAAAGTGGAGGAAGAAACAAAAAGATGAATGAAACATGATGTATTCTAAGGTTAACAAAAAACTGTTACAACTAAATCAATAGCTGGAATTTGGAACAGGTTTAGCACGGAAGTTTCACAAATGCCGAGTGTGTAACACTTGTGAATCCGTCGCTGTGACCTGCTAGGCAAACATACAAGAGACATTGTGGAACTAGGGAAGGAAGAATACATGATCTGAGATCAATGAAAGGGGTTGATAAAGAGATGAGGGCCTTACGGACTTCCTTCTAAATGTGTATGGGTTAGTCCTCTCTATGTGTCAATTAGCCTACAATAGTGCTGTGGTGAAATGTGTCGTGAAAGCTTACTAATGAAATGTAATATCATCATATCCTCAAGGACAAAGTTCAATGGTAACCTATATTTTGCATGCAAAACAAAACCGTGAATCTGCTACCTGTGATGTATATTTTGTCATTATCTTCTTTAGTAGTACTTTGGATTTTTTAATTGGAATACAATTTTTGGGTCCTTAATTTTATTAACAAAAAAAAATCCAGCTGGGAGATTTCCCAACCACAAAAGGCTTATGCAACCATCAATGTATACCCAAGTCTACCCCTTGAAGTGAGGTTAAGATTAGATGACGATTCACCTTGAATCTTGACCCTAAAAGTGCATTTGAAGAGGTAAATCTTGACCTAGTTTATTTTTAGAAATGGTTAACCCCTGTGCAAAACCAGTGAATTTTATTGGTTATTTATAGGTTAAATTATGGAATTAGCCAATCAGAAAAAAGGTAAGCTTGAAGGAGCATAAGGTCTATTTTGATTGGTTGTTCAGAGGTTATATCATATAATGAGCCAATCAGAGATACTCTAAGAAAATTAGTAGACCTCAGGGAGTTAACCTTGAGTGAGCTTTGTGTTTAAAGAAATGAATCTGGGGAATCCTTGCCCCATCATATTCCCATTTTTACATATGGTGGGGAAACTGGTGTCGCAGCATATCTTCCCTCGCCTTTTACCATTGAGGTTTCCGGTTCAATTCCTGGTAAGGGCTCATTCTTGGCAGCTCTGTGTGAATTTTTGTTTTCTTGATCCATACTTGTTCCCGCAGGTTTTCTCCGGGTACTCTGCTTTCCTAAAATCAAGCTTCTTGGCATAAACCTGTTTTGTATTACGGTTTCTCTGATGTGCTGAGCACCTATTATGGCTACCGCATAGCGCCATCAGCAGATATGCCATATGTATAAAATACTCAAATATCAAAATTAAATACACTGCAAAGCTATTCATTTAAGCAAGAGAATTGTGAACTTTGTACTAATGGATATGTTAAATATTACATTTATGGGAACATAGAGCTAGTGATAGGTGATGGTGAATGTTGTGAAAAAAGTAAGAGAACAAGATCTTTGAAAAGACAATTGTGCTTTTGAATTTTTGGTTTATCCTATTTCACCATTAGTTAGTGCTCTAGATTGGGTCAAAGAAATGTCAAGCTGGCAACTTAAGGATTGGCAGACAACCCCTGTCTGTGGAAGTTTTTTTAAGTTTCTGTTTTTTTTTCTTTCTGGCAATAAAAACATGGCACACTTAGAAAAGCACCACTGGCATACAAATTTTATAATGTACATTATGGTAATGTACTTTTCAGAGAAATCGTCAGCAAGCCGCAACCATCGTCACAAAACTGCAAAATTAGTAGGAAAAAAACATGACACCACTGTAGAAGAAGTCTGTACGTTTATCCCCAAATTGCATTCAAAAGTTACACATTGCCACTTGGATTTCAATGTCAGATTAATAAACATGACCAGCTCCACACATGATCGAAGTTTGTTGGTATATGATCGGCCAATTCACAATACAAACTCCCAGGCATCCCAACAAACAGCTTAAAATGTTCATGCGTGTGGGCGGCCTTACTGACAAATACCAATATGAAATGCACTGAAACCCACTACTGTGTAGGTGTAGTACACAAGGTCACCTGCAGGTTATGTTAGTTTTAACTTAAATATATTTTTCCCTTTTACCGACAAAAAAATGTAGCAAATGCACTAAGAACATTTATGCATACGTGACAGTTGCTATGGCGACAATATGTTCAATTTTGTTTGGTGTATGATATGTTATTCTCAAGTACAAAGTTTTGTATGATTATATTCCACCTACTATTTCTGTCTAAAAATAGCGATCATGTTAATGCATGTGTTATTAAAATGTCATCTTAAACACAGCGGCTTCTCTCAAGCCGCTGTATTTTGACTCTGTTAGAGGCATAATCCCGATTTCATTTCAAATATTAAAATTCCATGTATCCATTAACTTATTAAATATGAATATCAAAAGCTTCCTCCTTTTGCAATATGGTATGAATAAATCAGTAATACCACATTTAAATGTCTTTAAAGCCATTAAACGAAGGTCTTGCCTACCTTAAAAGCAAATCATTTTAGACTTTCTCCCCCGCAGTTAATATTTTCCTTTGGTTTATTTCTTGTTATTTTTTGCTTAAGAAGTCACTGACAAAAGCTGGCTTGTTTTAATCTTAATTGTCCAATGTCTAAAAGCTACATGTACAACCTGATGAAAACCAAACATAAGGTGTGCTCTAAGATATTATAATCCTTTTCATAGGCAAGTTTTACCAAAGCCTATCCTGACTTCATACAGAATTTTTTTCTGAGAAGTGATTAAATTGGCACCATTTCTTGCAAGGATTGGAGTATCTACTTCAAAGGGATACCAATTAGCAAAGAAACCAAACCAGTGTCATGATTGATAGGTGAACTTACATCTCATCTGGTCACTGCTGGAATGCAGGAAGAAAGCAATTTTCATCATCTGCAGTTCTCTGATGAATGTCTCATTAGCAAGCTGCAGATTTCAAAAGGCCCGAGGCGTCGACAGATGGGCCGTAATCTCTGGCCATTACGGAATTGGAAAAATACTTCAAATGTTTTTTCCCTTCGTAATTAGTCGTTGTGTGACTGCTATCTGATAACTGCCAGACCTTTTCTTTCTATTTGTATAAAATTCTGATTTGTTTATCATCAGTGGAGTAAGCAAGATTATGGAAAAGGAGGATTCCAAAGAAACAAATTTTCTCCTTCATAACGCCTCTCTGCTAAATGCTAGTACACTATAATCTCGGTCAAAATTAGTTGGCACATTTTACAACCATAACATAAAATATAGTTCCTACTCTCCTCCCATCCAATGAGTTCATCAGTATGTTCCAGGGACAATTATTGATAAATTGGGAGAGAATTGAGTTGGGGTCAAGGGTTAGGGTGCGTCATTTTTCACGCTTTAAAACTTTAGAGGACTGCATCTTAGTGTGAAGCATAAGCTCGGTATAGACCAATACCTGAGACCAACAAAGCAGGACAAGAAGGATCAGAGGTGTTTCAGTTAATTTTGGCCATGATCATTTCCCTTACTCTAGCCTTAAATTTCCCCGACAGGTCAATTATCTTCCCTAGTAGCTGGTAAAGGTAGGCAGTTTAGGCCACCTTTGCCTACAAGCTAGCTAGATTGCCTATTATCTATCATGTACTGACATTGTGGACATTGGGTCTGCTATATCAATCATTGCTATAGTTATTTTCTTCAGGCCTATAGCCAGGATTTATTTTTGTGGGCATGGATTTTGGGTATATTGGGGATATTGGGTATTTTCCCCTGACTGCACTTGCCAGTAAACTTGATTTGTGTGGCACTGCTTGTAAACAAATGGGAAGGTGGCTTGTGTAGAGTGCCTTTAGCAAATCAAACCTTAGGCCACAATCACTAATAAGCTATGTATGGCCATTGACTACACTTTGTAAATTCTGAACATTTTCTTTTTGGAAAACGAAGACCTTTATGACATCTTCATGGGATTCAATAACCCTCCCGGATTTGCACTTTGATTACAATTTATGAAAGAAGGAGCAGTCCAAACTTTCCTGAAATACAAATATTCCCTTTGAAAATGAAAGAGGAAAAATATTGCCAACTTAACAAAATTTAGGTGATTAAATTTAATTAAGCATAAAAGCACAGGAATATTATAATTGTTCTTTGATCTACTGAAAGATGTAATCAAAGCACTTGAAGATTTTGTTTATCACTTCTCAAAACACTTCTGTTAAGATTTGTTCTTTCTTTTCAAGTGAAGCCAGTATTTTTGACTTTACATTTGTGTACATTACAGCATTCTGGGCCCGTAAAGATTTCATTTAAATCATCATCCCTTGGGATTATGCATCTCTAGAGTCGCTATTTTAAAAAGTATTGTTTCATTTTGTTATTTTTCAAATCATGTTCATGTATAACCTAACAGAAATAACTAATAAGAGGTTTTATCTGATTATTCTCAATACAAATTTATATAAACTTCTTCCGCCGATAATTTTTCCAATGCATTTCACATTTTAGGATTGAGTCAATTTATGCAACTATTGAATGGTATAATAAAGGTTGAGAGCAAAATATGCAATCACCGATAGGACAAGAAATTTGTGAAGCAAATTTGAACAAAATCTTATCAGTATGCGAGTGGCGTGGTAGCATCACAATCTAAATTAGGATATCTCCTATGAGGATTATAGCGCAAGGCTAGTCTCTGTATACATCCACATTGTTGTTTATTGTTTATGGTGTTTTACTACCTTCAGTGGGTCTGTGAGAACCGCACTGCATAATCATGGTGATGAAGAAAGACAGCTTGACTGAAATGGAGTGACATGTGGAACATCACAAAATGAAGATAAAAGGTCAAATTAGATAGACCTCTTTGAATTCATGTTGATATGTGAAATTTGTGATAAAATATAATTTCCAGTTAAGAATAGTTAAAAATGGGAAAAATGGTGAATTGGTGATGTGTGTGCGTAAATTATTGACTTTGATAAAAATGAAATCAATAATTAAATAAAAAAAGAAAAACGTAAAAAAAATATTTTTAATTTTGGGCTATTCCAGATGATTCATATACCCCTGAGAAAGTCACAACTGGAATTGAGTTTATCTTTCACATGGGGGGATTGATTCATATGGAATAGCCATGACTCATTTATGATCAATGCATGATTGGCATGTGCACTACCAACGTGACACCATGCATTGATCATAACCCAAACCGTGACTCTTCCAAACGAATTCAATACCCACATATGGGAGGCATATATGCAATTCCAGTTGCGGCGTCCTTTTCTAAGGGAAAGTCATGTGGAAATAGCCCCTCTGTCAATGTATTCTTATTTGCATATTTTTTGTTGTTCTGAATTATTAATCATTATTTTTGTTGAATTAGCATAAATGGTAGAATTTCAATTTTGTTTAAAGAGCGGTAACTGAGGAGGCAAATCTGTTGAAAGGCACAGTTTATCATTACTGCACCTCCTCTTGTAATCTATACTTCATCGGGCCTGGAAAACAAACAAAAAGATCTTTAATTTCTACCTCACACTATTATCTGACGCTCCTCAAATGAGCTTAGAATCACAAAAATAGTCTGTGAAATATTTTCATATTTTACCCCTTCCAAAAAAAAATTCTAGCTACCTCTCTTTACACATTACATGAATATAATGCTTCAAGAGATGAGTACACATTTTCCAGAATTTAAATAAACAATTGCTTTGGGTTCAGCTTTTTAAATATTGTGATTTTTTAATTTTGTTTGTATGTAGATTAATAAATTATAACAACACTACACCTTGTAATTGGCTGTGCCTTTGTATTTGTGTGTGTGTGTGTGTTTCACACGCCACACGTATTTGCATCACGTGCATATTACTTGTATACTGGCATAAAGATGGCCATCGATGAACCCAACCTGCATCTTTGGTACTGGGTCCTTCTTTTCCCTATCCAGCAATTGCCTACAGACTTGCAGAAAAAACAGTTGCAGATACTTGCTACAAGAGGGCCATAACCAATGAATTTACCTATTGATTCTGTCAAAGTTTGAGGACTATTGTTTTACACTCTGTACAATAGAGCTCCGATTTGTTGAAGAGCTTGTTGTGAAATTAATGCAGCATTTTATGGCATTTTCTCCATGTTTTAAGACTATTTTATAGTGCTTCTGAAAAAATATCTGCCACTTTGCAGCTGGGATAAAAAAAAGCCAAATAAATGATATAGGGGTCATTAATCTAATCAATATGGAATCACTACATGGAATAAATGTATGGCATCTCTTGTTGCAAGGCAGGCCAAATTGCAACCTTTTAACTCAATTTTATTAACTTTTTTTACAAGATTTCCTATCCGATTAAGAATTTACATGCTTCCCAAATAAGCCCAGGAATCTAAACCACACCAACTTAAGTGTTAAAACATATAAGACACGACCAAGGTGGAAATGGTTTAAGAGTCCCTGGTGTCCCCACAAATCTCCTTTGCTGCAGTTCAAAATTGAGGGAAATAGGAGAAGATCTGGGCGTATATTCCAGGCTCAAGCACTTACTATGGGAGTCTCCTTCAGCTGTGTCTTCTCCAGATCACTTGCTCAAGAACTCCCTGGCGACCCCAAGCTCTGCCACTTTTGCGCCTGAACCTCCACGGTTTGGTAATTGCTGATACATCGCAAGCGGTCATCACAGCCCCTAAACAACAGCAACAACAAGATAGAAGGGAAGATCGAGAGTCAGAGACGAGAAGATCAAAATAAAAAACTAAAAAGTAACATGGCAGGGGGGGGGGGCGGCACTCACATACGTACGTTAGTAATGATTGAGAATTGGCAGTTTTTCTTAAAGTAATAATACCCAATTTTCATGGCACTTGACCCGAATGTTTAGGTATTTAAAGGGGCACAGGCACTTTCTAGCAAAAATACGCAAAAAACAATGTTCCTTAAAGGTGCTTGTTCCAATTTTTGTCTATCGTGGTTCTATACTTATATGAGAGCCTGACAATTGTACACACTGACCATCAAGTAATTTGGGATAATAAACTTATGGTTTTTATGCTAAACATGATAATACATAGTGCAATGCCCTATTCATGTATACCGTGCTAAAATTGATGGTTTACCATTTAAAACGGGGTTGTTATCCTGTATCCTTGAGAAAGAAAGGATTTGAAAGCTGAAATTTCAGAATACTACTTCCGGGTAAACTCAGGGTCTGATAAGAGATTGAACAGCAACCTTTAACGAGCTGAAATGGAAAGATTGGGCTTGAATTAAACACTAAATACAATTTACCTCCAAGCAAGATTCTGATAAACCCCTAGAGGCCTTGAAAGATTGGGACTAGTACTGAACCTTAACTCTTTGCACGCTGGTTGCGGGGCAATTCTGTATGTAAGTTATAATGCATACAAACACATACTTCCGTGGCCATTTGAGATGGCTTTCCAAATATTTGAAGGTCATTTGGGCTCCTCAAGAAAGCACAACCAAGACGGCGCTTGGTTGAACTCTTTAAATGACGTTTTTAAAGGCATTTAAATGCTGATCTGAATATTGCCCAATTAGAATAAATGACTTTGAAAAGGTTGATATGAAGACAACACAAAAAAATTGAACAAATACTAATCTTTGGGGGGCTGTAGCCGCCTGCTGCATGCAAAGAGCTTAAAATAGATTCACACCCAGGAATATTATAATGACCACCTTCTGTTAAAAGTCAAAGATCTTGGGTTTTAATAAATTTACATACCACTATTAAATTAAAAACTTTGGGCAATGATAAGTGTAAGCATATTCCAGTCACTTGAATGGGAAACAAAGGTGTCAACATCACTGAGAACGGTTCAATCTCTTCGATTTGCTGATGACAATAATTCTCATAAACAGAGAATCTAGAAGAGCTGGAAGTCATGCTTAGAGAGTTAGCTGAAGCCAGTAAGGAATGCGGACTTAAAATGAACATGCGAAACAAAGATAATGGACAAGCCCAATTGTATCCAGAAAAGAAAGTCACTGTCGGTGGCTGCCACATAGCAGGAAGATAGATGAATACATATATTGGGGACAAGAACAAGAGACTCAGCGAAGGATTAAGCTTGGATGGAGACAGTATGGCCAAACTAAGTTATATCATGAGAGGAGACATTCTTAAAGTCTGAAGCGAAAGGTCTTTCACGCAGTGCATATATTCCAGTCATGGTATATGGGGCTAGAAACATGAACTCTTTCTGTAAAAATGGAGAAGAAATTGAAATCAGCTCAACACAACATGGAACGCAAACATTGATAGGCATCCACTTTCAAGATTAGGAAGACAATAAATGGGTCAGAGAACAACCCAAAACTCAAAATCTTGAAAAACAGATAAGGAAAGAAACTGGAAGTGGGCAGGGCACATTTCTAGACGGTCAGACACAGGTGGACAACGGCAGTCACAACTTGGAGACCTATGATAGCAACAGAAACAGGGGAAGCCAGTGCAAAAGATGGAGGGATGAACTTGAGTAGTTACTGGGGAACAGTGAATTGGCAATTAAGCTAGTGATAGAGTGGCGTGGCCGAGTCATACTGAGGCTTTAGTCCAGACAGTGGGACTGATGACAGTGATGATGATGAAGGTAAATACGACGGAACATGGACAAGTCTGCGTAAGGTTTACAGAGAAAATACACAACTCTAGTTTAAACCACAGCTCCAATGTGTATTTGTTGTGTTTCAGTTGTCCAGACCTTCTTCTTGTCGTGTCCAAACAAAGAGCTACAGCCAGAGACGGGTAAAATGTCTGGCTGATCATGAATCGGCCAAGGCTTGTCGTTGCATGCCTGTGCAACTCAAGCCATTGATAAAAACTCATGAATGGTTTGATTACAAAATTATTTGATTTGACCACTAAAGGAACTGTTTTAGGCTATTCATTCAGGTGGAGGGTTAACCAGGTAAAAGCCAATACAAATATGCAAAAATTGGTTTTGACCTAACTTGAGGTACCCTTGGGGTGCAATGTTCTGGAAATGTTTTTGTGTCTCTTTAAAAATCTGTAAAAAAAGGTGAACCTTTTGGCATGTTGCTAAATTGTGTTCACTACAATATTATTTTACCAAAAGTAATGCACTGCAAAATTAAAATGTTTATTATGTTGCATTGCTTACACAAATAAACCCCGGGGACATTACCTACCTTAATAAATCTTTTTTTTTTTCAATTGGGCCACTTACATTGCCTTGTTCTCAACCAGCTCGAAGAATGCATTGCGTTTCTGTTAAAAAATACAACACACTGGAATCATGATTATCTAATTACATTGTTGTGTGATTCAATGGAAAAAGATTAAAACAAAATCTGTTTTGGTCGCAAATTTGTATCGTTGTTTAATTGGTAATGACATCTGATAATGTGTCCTATTTCTAGAAGTCACAATCCTGTAAGGTAGCAATGGCTTATGAGGTTGACTATGTAGGGTACTGTACCCGTCTAGTGCTGCTTAATCCCAACACACATCTAGTGGAATTTGGTAATGGTTCATGTCCTGATTTTGAATTTGGGAAATAACTGCATTACTGTATTGAGACACTGGGGATCATCCATTTCTTAGAAATTCACAAGTCTTATTCATTTCATATGTTGAAAAAAAAACACTATTTATTCAACTATTTCATTTGACTGAACGCTACTCTTTATGGAGTACAGAACAAAAATGTTTCTCCATTTAATACACCAGACATTAATCCTTGTCCCTGACCACGAGCTGACCACCTAGATTCAATTAAGACTCAGGCCTCTATCTTACTTAGTGATGAGATGCCCATTAAAAATGGAACAACCCACTTCAACAACATGATTCTCTACTTCTCAAATTTGGGGTCCATACTGACAAATATGTGTGTCCCCCCGTGAATATTTTACTTCAAAGTTTTATGGCCTTTTCACCCTGAATTTTTCAGAATCATATATCTTCATTTTATGTTACTTTAATATTATATACACTTAATGATTTTGTTTGACAATATAATTGAGACTGTAGCCACAATAGCTGTCACACCACTCTACCTTATGGCTATTACATAACACAATATCGAGGTGCAGTTCAATTGCTGAAGAATGCCAGCTGTCACACTACTCTACCTTGACAGCTATTATATAACACACAATAGCCATAGAAGTGCATTCAAAGGGCTCAAGAGACTACACAGCTGTCACAACACTCTACCTTAACAGCTTAGTCATAACACAATAGCCGAGGGTGCAGTTCAAGTGCTCAAGACACTACACAGCTGTCACACCACTCTACCTTTGTACAGCTTTACCTCAACACAATAGCAAGGTGCAGTTCAAAGTGCTCAAAAGACTCACAGCTGTCACACCACTCTACCTTGATAGCTATGACATAACACAATAGCCAGATGGTGCAGTTCAAAGTGCTCAAGAGACGACAGCTGTCCCCCTACTCTACCTTGACTCTAATACATAACACAATAGCCAAAGGGTGGCATTTCAAAGTGCTCAAGAGACGACAGCTGTCACACCACTCTACCGTGACAGCTGTACATAACACAATAGCCATAGGGTGCAGTTCAAGTGCTCAAGAGACTACACACTTTCACACCACTCCTACCTTAATGGCTATTACCTAACACAATAGCCAGAGGGTGCAGTTCAAAGTGCTGAAGAATTGCACACTTCACATACTCTACCTTGTACATCTTATTATATAACACAATATCCAGAGAGTGCATTTCAAAGTGCTCAAGAGACTACACAGCTGCCACACCACTCTACCTTGACAGCTATTACAAAACACATAGCCAGAGGGTGCAGTTCAAAGTGCTCAAGGACTGCACAGCTGTCACACCACTCTACCTTGCCGCTATACATACACAATAGCGCCAGCGGGTGCAGTCAAGTGCTTCAAAAGACTACACAGCTGTCAAACCACTCTACCTTGACAGCTTCTACATAACACAATAGCCAGAGGGTGGCAGTAAAGTGCGCACAAGAGTACACATCTGTCACACCACTCTACCTGACAGCTATTACATAACACAATAGCCAGAGGGTGCAGTTCCAAGTGCTCAAGAGACCTACACCAGCTGTCACACCACTCTACCTTGACAGCTATTACATACACAATAGCCGAGGGTGCAGTTAAAGTGCTCAAGACACTACACAGCTGTCACACCACCCTACCTTGACAGCTATTACATAACACAATAGCCAGAGGGTGCAGTTCAAGTGCTCAAGAGACTACACAGCTGTCACACCACCCTACCTTGACAACTATTACATAACACAATCGCCAGAGTGTGCAGTTCAAGTGCTCAAGAGACTACACAGCTGTCACATCCACTCGTACCTTGACGCTCTTACATAACTCATAGCCACAGTGTGCAGTTCAAAGTGCTCAAGAGACTACACAGCTGTCACAGCCCACCTCAGCTTGACAGCTATTACATAACACCATAGCCGAGGGTGCAGTTCAAAGTGCTCAAAAGACTGCACACTGTCCCACCCCTCTCTACCTTGACAGCTATTACATAACAAAATAGCCAGAGGGTGCAGTTCCAAAGTGCTTAAAAACAAGAGACTACACAGCTGTCACACCACTCTACCTTTACAGCTTTACATAAAACATAGCCATAGGTGCAGTTCAAGTGCTCAAGAGAACTACACAGCTGTCACCCATCTACCTGGACAGTATAACAAATATACATGGTTATAGGGTGAATAGGGCACACTATTTTTCCGAGTTACTGGCTACGGGCCTATCCCCCCGAACCCGTAGCCAGTCCAGTGGAAAATAGTGTGCCATTCACCCCGATATAAACCATTGTATTCGTTTTATTACACCTCACTGTGACTCTGGGGGACGAAGATGGTGGTTTTAGGGAAACCGTCCAATAGTACTGTTTCCCTAGTGAAATAGCACTTGTAATCGGAATCAGCGAATGAAATAGCATGATTATAGCATGATTATGTTCAATGAATATTCATGAGGTGTAATAATATTCTAACAATTAATTTTTTACAGCTGGATCAGAGACAGAATGTACTCAGAATTACAAAAACTCCTAATTAAAAAACAAATAGGTGCTTTTCTTGCCCCAATGCCATTTCTAAACGGCTAATATTCCTGGATAACGGTAGATGTGAAAATGTTAAAATTTACTTTTTTGTGGTGTTGATAAGATTCTCCTTTTTTTGCAAACTGTTTTTGTGAACTTGTAAATCATCTTCCTCATGAGACCCTATTAAGGCATCAATGTTTTTTTTAAAGCGGCAATTTTATTTCAGGAATTATTACTGCTCAGAAAATGTAATGCCTGCAAAATTACCTTGTTTTAGAGTTTTTGTGTTTTCCATTGTCTCATAGCATGCTCAATCCTCAAACATTGTTCCTTAAAGACATAATTGTTTGATGTTACATATAGAGTATTTTGGTAGGAAATCATGGATTTTCTGCTCCCAAATATTATTATATATTTTAAGAGACATTCTGTTTAAAACTAATGCTCCATGATCCAACATTTGCAAATGAAATAAACATGTTTTTCTTAAAATCACGCAAGTATACTACACGATGAATTTCCCTGACTGTATTTAATAATTAGTATGCAGTCGATTACAAAATGAATTCTTCATTTTGCAGCCAATGTGTGTGTGTTACGTGCATAAAAGATTCTGGGTATGGTGGCTAGGTCAAGGTTCATATGATCACTATGGGGGGGAACCAGTGGATACGTGCAAGATGTACCAATCAAAGAAGCTGTGTTTTTCACTTTATCTTGAAATATTTCATTTTTTTTTAATTTTCAAAATGCCTGCTATTAATATTCTATTCTGCTCTTTCTGATCATCCATCCAAAAAATAGACGACAAATTAAGCGTCTTTGATAAGAATAATGGGTGGGTCTGAACATATGTCAAGGATTAAATGAGTGGTTAGGGTGACAAATATTTTTGTTACAACTTAAATTCATATTTGAAAAACATTTCCAGATTTTTTAAATTTTATTATTTTGATATAAAAAAGGGTCAGTTGACAATTCTTAACACTTAAGATTTGTTTAAGCAATTTCAATAAAGAATATCAATGGTAGGTGAGTTATGTGTCCCATGCAATATGCAAACACACTGCTTGGACCAATTGAAGGTGGCATAGTAACAACAGAATGATCAATTAAAAGCTGGGGAAGTTTATTGGTAAAATCTACGCCTACACGTGGCCGGGATTCTTTTCTCACGTGGTAGCCTATACGGCCGCTACACCATGTCTACCGCTACATCTCCTGCACATTACACACTGGCTAATTGTTGAGTCGTAGCTGCAAGATAGGCTTACTAAGTACACAATTATTATGTAATACAGTGATGTGGTTACTCTGCCGTACCTACCCCAATGGCCACTGCTGGAAAAAATGCCAAATTTCCCTGGAACACAATCAAAATTTCCTTCATGGATTGGCAAAATTTCCTCAATTCTTATGTTTTCTTTATTTACATGACTCCAATTTCCCTCCAATAGTAGATTTCCCTGGACCAGTTCCCCAAGTTCCGCACTTTTTCCAGACGTGCATGGCTACCCTGTAAGTTGCCCACTAGGTGGAGAGAAGTTTTTTGGTCGACGGTACCGGAGTAGACACGCATCTACCACGTAGCTACCCCCGGTAACCACGACTCCATTTTGAGAGTGGGGTGAAACTTTCATGAAATGAGGGCGCTACACACTTGGCTCCGTTTAGCCGTTTTGAACGTTTTTAGTAAAATCATTACGAAATTTCAATCGGGCATCATCAAAAACCCCCATATATCCGCACTTGTAATAAAAAAGCAAAATATATGCCAAATAATCAAAAAAACAAATTGGCCATGAGAAATACCGTGCGCGCTGAGATCCGGTGTAATCACGTAGCTACTCCACGACGTGGGAGACAGCCACCTGTGCGTACACTATCCGCCTAATGCGCAAAAATACACGGAATCCTGGCCGGCGAGTGTACGTCTAGTGGTAGGTAATCCATGTCTACTCGGTGGTTAGCTGTGTGGTACTACCTGAATAATGGCCGTGTAATTTTTGTAGTAATTGGTTAATAATGGCTTCTTAGAAAATAAAAGTGTTAATATAGAAGAAAGGTATGTTTTTTAGGCCTCTCCATGTATCATTGTGTCATACATCACACAGGCAACAGACACTATTTTAGCGTAAAACAACTCGGCTGAGCCTCGTTTGTTCTATTTAAAATATTACTTTAGCATTCAAACAGCATCAATACTTCAACATATTGCTTATTTTCGTCTGATAATTGCACTCTCCAAGATTTGATGTAAACACTTAAAGATTACAGGACTCCCTAATTGCCACATCCATTGCAATGAGCTCAACATATCTTGAGTGATCCCTAGCTCCCGCGGCTAATCCATGGACAAAGGAGGGCCGTTGGACAGTCGGGCACTTTAGTTGCTATTTGGAGTCTGAAGATGGGTCTTTTATACTTTGGCACTGATTGCCTGATTGGACTAAGCCATTTGATTTCCCCCTTAGCTGTCGCACTTTAAAAGGTGAGGGATATGGACAAGTGATATTCAAGAGCCATTTGTCCTTTTATGTGGTTGCTTTTAGCCTGGGTTCATCATTTTGTGCTCAGACACTGCTGTCACGCTGTTTGACCCCTAGCCTTTCACAAGACGGCACTTATTTTTATTTTTCCACAGTCCCTGTATATGAGTGGGTATAGCGTCCTCTCATTGGGAGCCTCTTGCGCATCACCTTTCCACATTTATTTTGTGGGTTTTGTTTTTTCTGTATTTCCGGATAATCGTCTTTACTTTCCTGGGAACTGATTGGGCAATACAGAGTAAGTCCTGCGACTGCATGCAGTCAAACAAAAAAAAAAAAATGTGATCCCACTACCGATTATTTTTTGTTCCTGTTGGCATTCGCCTTGGGTTAGAGAAAAGGTTCAGTGACCAGATAAAGTTTGGCACAAGTAATCAATTAGTGTCCAAAGGTGCAATCCCCCATATGATAACACATACTACTTTGACACATTTGCTTTGCACAGAACCTATCCCTATTTGGCGCAAGCATGGCCGCGCTCCGCTCGCCAGGGATGCACCCTCAACATGCACCTCCAGTGTCCTGTTGAGCATCTTTGACAAAGACTTATATGACCCATGCAAATTTCTCTTCATTTTAGACAATTTAAGCAGTGGTGACACAATTTTGACAACTAATATAAGTAGGGACATGCAAACCAGCTCAAGCGCTGATTGCAGGTATCTTGCCATTTAGGCCTACAAAGGGTCATGATTTGTATGTATAGGGCCTTTATATGCTCATTCAAAGAATCTATATATAAAACCAGATTTTAAAAAAATTGCATTTTACCACAATTACTTCTTAAAATTTACACAGGTAAAGTCAGACAGTCTACACCACCTCTTGTTAAAACGACTATGATTAATCCAAGAAGTTTTTACAGTTATACTAGTACAATTGTTTACTTCAATTCATAGATTAACACATACTGTTGCCTGATTCTCAATCTGTCCCAATGCCAACGAAAAGCTTGGGGAGAGCAACTATTTTCATTTTAAACACTTATTCAAATATATCAAAAATCGATTACCTGAATTAAATTTTTAGTTGATGGACCACTGGGATTTGACTGGGACCTTTTTCCCAAAGCACACATCTTAATCATAAGAGCAAAATTTGGTGAGTGGTCCCATTGGATTTTTTAACAGTGGTCCCTCAGTGCCAGAAACAAGCATTGGACCATGCTTTCCCTTTTCCTTACGTCTCTTGGAAAAATTTCTTTATGAAAATAAAAATATTCATACTTGGTCAGACTGGTTGGGGTAATTAGCGCACAATGTGGGCTAACAAATATGAGGCTGCGTCTTGACCATACTGAAACTTCAATTCCATTTTCAAAGTACCATCCTTCCTGCTTCTATTTGTCCTACCATTTTCAAACTCAAGTTTCTCAGATATTATACAAATATCTTGCATAATTCCCACACTGCCTACAAAATGTACCTACAAACAAACATCCTCTGGGTGTTTTGACTACCTGTCTCGAACACTGAAACCTTACGTAAGACTAAGCAGAATCTCCTTACATTGAGCCCAGAACTTCAATCTGAATGATATTGCTTAAAGGCCCTTCGATGTCACCCCATCCAATACAATATTTTGCAAGTTCACCTCTAATTAGCTCTGACAACAAAGCACTATGCCAATTTAGCATAGCAAATACACTCGGGGGTTTGGTCACTGACTTAACAAAAGGCCATCACGCTCGCTTCTGATTAATTGATTTTGACTTGGAACTGTTCCATACTCACATCTTATTCGCTTTATGCCACAGATTTGGCTTCAATTTAGCTACACAATTGAACTCCTCATCGCATATTCCCGGGCATCACTTGGTTTATTTCTTATTTTGACTCTAGGGGTAATGGGTAGCTAACAGCCGCCTGTACCCAATTCTTTTTACAAGAAAACTAATGTATGTTCAGAAAAGACTTTAATAAAAAGGCTGTATTTCTAAAGATTCCTGAAAGAAATCAGAGGCAAATCATGTGGGACCTACTCCGTCCTGTCATTTTTCTGTAGTTTCCCATATTTTTAATATTTTACAATGTTACCTATGCATTTCTCTCACTCTGATATTAGTAAGTTAAATATAGCTATGCTTAAAACAAAATTGAGCCCATGACCTGGAAAATAGGTCAAAGGTCCAAAGGCCCATTCTCCACCACACTCAATGCAGAACTCTATGGGGGGGCATCTACTACTCAAGTTTCATGAACCTTAGCTCAATGGTTTTTGAGATATCGTTCCACAAGAAACCAAAATTTCCCTTATAATCTAAAAATGAGGTCAAAAGGCATTCTTCACCAAACTCAATGCAGACCTCTATGGTGGTTCATCTAAATTCAAATTTCATGAATCCAGCATTAATGGTTTTTGAGATATCGTGCCACAAGAATCCAATAGACTATTTGCACAAACCCCGAAATGCATCCATTCGGTGCCCATTTCCACCGGGAACTTTTACCAGCTCAGTTTGCTAAAACACACGGTTAGGAGCGTAACCAAATAGCAGAAACTTTACCCTATCTTGTACGTTGCACTAACAGTTGTTTAAATCGCCTTCAGTGATAGTAGGGCACAGGTACGATCGAAAATATCACATTTTTGTCGTTAATTTCAAACACCAGTGCCTCGTTTGTTTTTTGTTTCCATAGATATCTTCTACATTTTGTAGATTAACTTCACGGAAAAAGGTACTTGATTGTATTTTAGGCACTGTTCGGCGACGCGAACGAACAACAAATTTTGTGTAAACATACCTCTGGTACAAGTTCCCGGATGGAAATGGGCACCGAATGAGATGCATTTCGGGGATTGTGCAAATAGTCTATTGTAAAATTGACCCATTACTCTTGAAAATGAGGGTCAGAGGTCATTCTCCACGCAAACTCGGTGATGTAGACCTCAACAGGGGGCATGTACTAAACAAGTTCCATGTTCCCAGCATTGGTGGTTTTTGAGATATCATGCACAAAAATCCAATTGTAAAACTGGCCCCCAAGATCTGAAAATAAGGTCAAAGGTCATTCTTCACCAAACTTGATGTAGACCTCAATGGGGGGTCATCTACTAAACAAGTTTCATGATCCTAGCATTAATGGTTTTTGAGATATTGTGTGCAAGAATCCAATTGTAAAATTGACCCTCCTATGATCTGAAAATGAGGTCAAAGGTCATTCTCCATCAAACTCAATATAGATCTCTATGGGGTTCATCTGCCAAACAAGTTTTACGATCGTAGCATTTGTAGTTCTTGAAATAACGTGCAGTCATGAAATTTTGGACATACAGACAGACATGATCACAACAATATACCCAGCCATTATGTAATGAAAATGTTGCATAATAATTTGCAGACTATTCTGTCACTGTGGTCACTCTAATCTATTTAATTTGGATCACTTTAACTATTCTATCAGTGCCGTCACCCATTCCTTCCACTACCAAAACCTTCCCAAGTTATTTTCTCAATTACAAGATGGAAGTTTCACAAGTATTCTTTTAACAAATTTGTCAACTTTTTCTCCAAAATAGCTCCATCTTAATCAGGACTACAAGACATGCTTCTAATGACAGCCCTGAAAATTGCAATTGTGTTTGTGGGTGAACTGAGTAAAACCAATTAATCTTGTTATGAACTCCTGTCACAAAAAGCATTCTGGTTAATCACTACTAGCATGTGACAATGTTTACATATCTTCTGATGAATGTCGTTACAAACACAGACAGTAGTAGGAGAACTCCATCAAGTAATTTGGCAGACAACGACAGCCATGAAATCTGAAATTTGGACACGGCTGTTGCTTTAACACGCAAGTACGGAACCGCGACAGAAAATTTAAAAATGTGGGTGACCTGATCATGGTCAGAGATTTAACAGACTATTTTGATTGGTTGCTTTTTCATGTTGTGTCCTGTAATGAGCCAATCAGACAGATTGTATCATAGGTGGTAGTGCCAAGGGGGTTAAAGGGGGATGGCCCGATTTAGGTATATAAAGTTTTCATCTTGGTAGAATTGCTTTCACCCAAAACCCCATTTGTAAAGGGGTGTTTCCATAAGGTGACACCCTTTTCTGACACCCTATGAATTTGGAAACCTTAACGGGCCTTAACGGAATAAACCACACGGTTTATGTGGTTTATTCCGTTAATGTTTCCGAATTCATAGGGTGTCAGAAAAGTATGTCAGAAAAGGGTGTCACCTTATGGAAACACCCTTTGTAAAGTTTGGTATTTCAATCCATGCTGATGCAATTAAGAGGTAGAAACGTGATTTTGTGAGCCCCATAGAGTACTGTGGAAAATTAATATTGGTTGACCAAAATGGAGTACATTTTCACTCATAACTTCCAAATCAAATATAATTTAGCCCTAAGATTTCACAGGATAAATGAGAAAAATAGTAGCTTTCTTTTGATACCAAAATTTTGACCACTTCCAGTAAAATGTTGGGTTCTGTGGACGAGGCTTTTAGTGATCGGGCCATGGACCTTTAAAGTGATTTATTGGTATTAACCTATCGGCACATATAGAATGAAATATCCCTAAATAAAACGTACCAGATGTTTTTCATGGCCATTGGAGTATTCCTTGCGAAAAAATCCAGATTTATTCCAACAAATGTACACAACTGTACAGCAACCATGGAAGCTACCATGTTTATTCCCTGTGGTATATTTACAATGCCGCATGCAATACCGAAACAGAAGCCAGCGAAAATATATCACGTGACTTCAGCAAGTTTGCCACAAGCCTCATCCTTGTGAACAAAAAAAAAAAAAAAAAAAACAAGTATCTGGTAGGTAAAAGCGACCACCAAAAATGTGCTTACGTGTTAAATGAACAGCGAGTTCAAAATTTGACAAACCGCGGTCTGCTTGCTACGTTGAGAATAGCTCCATCTGGCGTCTTGTATGCAATTTGCTGACATAGAAGCATTACATCGTTTGCCGTACAAATATAGGGGGAGTTGCCTATCTTCCTTCAGATAATCTTTGCTAGAGCCCTGACACGGCTCTTCCATTGATTTACGTTACACCCTCGTATGCTAACCGATAGAACTGCATGAGGTATAGGCGCTTTCAGAGGGAGTAACGGTAAATATCTTAATTTATTCTCAGACTGGAAATAGCCATATTTGGTAAAGAACGCACCATATATGCATTATGGAGGCATTCTGGCGTATTTATCACTCAATTACGATTAATGAACATCTTTTTTGAATGAATCACTATTTGGTTTCCAGTGAAGTGTTGGCTCGATGAGCCAACATCGAGCATAACAAGGCGGTAATTACTTAAACTAGCGAAAATGTGTCTACTCAAACGAGCGGAAATGTGTCTACCCTCAAGGCGTTTGTAGGATTCGTTGCACGAATCAAAAATAGTAGCTTTCTTTTGATACCAAAATTTTGACCACTTCGATTCCAGTAAAATGTTGGGTTCTGTGGACAAGGCTTTTAGTGATCGGGCCATGGACCTTTAAAGTGATTTATTGGTATGAACCTATCGGCACATATAGAATGAAATATCCCTAAATAAAACGTACCAGATGTTTTTCATGGCCATTGGAGTATTCCTTGCGAAAAAATCCAGATTTATTCCAACAAATGTACACAACTGTACAGCAACCATGGAAGCTACCATGTTTATTCCCTGTGGTATATTTACAATGCCGCATGCAATACCGAAACAGAAGCCAGCGAAAATATATCACATGACTTCAGCAAGTTTGCCACAAGCCTCATCCTTGTGAACTTTGTTGAGCACACAAAGGATAGGAGCGAAGTTCATTTAGAAATATTTATTGCAAAAAACTACACTTTTTAAAACCTCAGTGATTTGAGAAAAATGTAAAAGGGGTGTTTTAGATATCATTTAGTGATTAAAGGTGCAACGAGAGATTTTGAGGCACCCAAATATTGTGTCATAATAGTAATTTCATATAGTTTGGATACTCAATAGATTTCTTACCTTATACTTGGCAACAGGAATGTCATTAAATAGAAAAAACAAGTGATTTTGAATTGCTTATATTTCAATATAAAACATAGGCTGAATTTTGTATTTGCTCCTATATGAAATTAGAAATTTCACAATTTTTGTACCAAAGAAAAATTTCTCAGCTTAATCCTTTCAGATGGGGATATTTTTGATAGAAAGCTTTACATCAGGGCAAAATCAGCACTTTCAATTTTTTAGGGACACCTGATATGTGAAATCTCTCGTTGCACCTTTAACAAAGGTTTTAGTTGGCCTAAACACTAACAATCCATGAAAACGTGGACATTTTAAAAGGGGTCGCGTAATATTTAGTTTTATCACAGTTGCACTGTAACCACCGATCTCTGATTGGCTACACAACAGTAATTGTATATTAGATGAATGGAGCAACGGGCAGACATCTTGGTCTACTGAACACAATAGCATTCCAGAGACACTTGTTTAACATAAGTTGTATCCCGGGTGCACGTTTTAGAGACATGCCATCCCATATGCGCAAATACAATGAGCTCAATGAATTGGCTTGATTCTGTAGTCTGTTACGTCGCTTATCCACATTTCAATGGGAACAAATTTTGTATAAATGACCAGCTCTTAACCACCTGCTTGGGCTCTTTTGGATGACCAATATGGCCGTCAGTGCCTCAATTACGAGGCCCAGGTTTCCAATCCATTGTATAGAGATCAGTGTTTGAAACCCACTAATGCGCAGTTCAGCAATTTACGTACTTTCCAATGTACCGAGTAGCGCTTCTTTGTATGATGGTTTCCTAATTTAATTTTAAAAATTGTATTTCTCAAGAATCCCAGGCTCATTTTATAAAAATTAGGCACAAATGTATGCCATTTTTGATAAAGTTATATATTTTAAAGGAAAATGTTAAATTAAAGCTGTGTTTTTAATTTCAATGTTAAAAGTAAACGTGATAGTCTTTCATACAGGCCAGAACTTGACTAACCACCGATCATCTTTCAATTGGTGTGAAAGACTAAACATAGCTTGTGGCAAAACGATAGTGTAAATAATAAACATGGCGGCTTCGTTAAATCATCTACTGCTTCGAAAGTTAAGCATGAAAATGGTGTTTTTCGCAAGGAATACTACAATGACCATGAAAACCATCTGGTACGTCATATTAGGGATATTTCATTATATATGTGCCGATAGATTCATACCAATAAATCCCTTTAATTTTGATTATGAATAACAGTAAATAATATGCACTAAGTCATAGAACACATGATCCACAATACTGGTTGTGAGGGCCAAAAATGAAGGGTAAGTTTGTAGAATTCTCATGAAAACACAAATACATAAATGGAAGAAAATACCAGTGCTGAACAAGTTTGAATTTCCTTTCGTTTCTGTGTTGCATGGAGTATCTGTATGAACAGAAGCTTCCAATTAATATTGACTAAAATACCCAGTTTTATTTGTTGGTTTTATCTTTTGGTCTTATCACTTAGGATAGTTAGGAAATCTGACTTGTTACACAAAGAAACAAATTGTGATTTTTGTTTGTTCTGGATATTCTGATTTAGCAATCATTTGCTGTGTGCTTTTTTGGACAGGTTATGATTATTATATAAATTGGCATCATTCAAATAGTGGAGATGCTCTGGTACTAGAGGAATCACCAATGTGCACTGTGTTTGCATGGTGCTGTATACAGCATACACAACTACATCTTATTACCCAAAAAACACTGAAAGAAGCCAAAAATTATTACTTTGGGCTCTTCAACAACAACCTGAAGAGACTAAAGCTATTTTTTTAAAATCTGAACACATAAATGTTGAATATAAAAACACTTAAAGACACTATCAGTGATCCACCCGAAAGATATTTGAAAAAATATTAGAAATTTGCAGGAATAGCATAAAAGTGAATGATAAGGCTGTAGGACTCTCATAAGGTAAATTTTCCAACTGAAAAATTGTCAGAAAAGAAAGAAAACAGCAGTGTTCAAAAGTATGAATCTCCATTCAATTACGTGTTGTAATAAGTGTCCACACGGACAATAATGACTAAAATAATGGATTTTGTCCTTATTAGGTTGCATTTGGTCCTATCACTTGCAGGGTATGTTAGGATACCTATACTTGTTACAAAAGGGCAAAAATCGATTTTTTTCGGATTTCTCATTTAGCAAATAACTGATAATGTGCCTTTAAATCAGCTGAAACACTGAAATTTTTCAGGTCTGAACTGTTCATTGTCCGTCGCCCACCCATCCCGAAATTTGGATTTAACGTTAACAGGTGAGTGGAAGCCTCATAGGTCATATAGCGAAAGTCATTCCTGATTGACAAAGGGACAGACGGCAACATGCACTTTCCTGTCCTGACGATGCCACAACCAGGGGCAGATGCAGAGCTTATACAAAAGAGGGGGCCAGATTTGATTTACTTCCACTACTACAGGCCTTCATCAAAAGTCATTTGAGCTCATTCTGCTCGGCTTGTGATAAGACCTTAAATGTGATTAAATCGGCAGTACATTTTTCCCCATAAATCTGCCCCTGCCCCATGACATCAACTACGGATTGCCGGATGAGGACAGAAGTTTCTGGCTGTCATCTCCTATGCATGTATCAATGCCATAGCCCGGGGCCAAGATAAGTAAGTTAATAATGATATGGATAATTATGTGGTTAGATATTACTTGTATTGATCCAGGGGCCAAGTCAAATGATAGCACACAAACAGAAAAGCTTTTAACAGCTGTATCATCATTACTAGAATCTAAAATGCATATTCTCGATATAAGTGACATGAAAAAACATCATACTTTCAATTTTAGAAAAGTAAGTTTTTGAGCCAACATCTCAAGACATTACCATTTACACATTGGGTATCATGAATACCTTAAAGGTGCATTCATGATTCTAGCACATTATGTTTTATTTATGGTTCGTTAGATCGCGTCGAGAAAAGCTTATTCCCAATATTTCCCTTGATACCGATCTTGTGGTTTGATGTTAGGAGGGCAAATGCTTGTAATCACAGGTTCCATAGGCTATTGTACTGTAATTTCTGTCCGTTTACGGACAGAAAATATAAATTGAGAATTCTTACAGTACAACCACATTTTCAAGTAAATTGGGACCCGTCCATTACCTAGGGCAACGGTTCAGATGATATAAAAACACAACTTTTTTGGGGTAGTCGGGGGGGGGGGAGGCTGTGGATTACAAAAGCCTCTTAAGACAACTTGATTTAGGACTAACTTTAGTATATACCTCCCAGTGGCGTATTGAATTACTAGATTAGTCACAAAACAGCCATAGTGAGGTCATGGACCAATGCACACCGCCCCGCCCCACACCAAAGGGATGTCATATGCAGTGCATGTGATCACCCATTACATTCATCATGACCTGACCATGATCACGACCTGACCATGTTCAGCCCTATGAATTCAATACCCACAATATATGGTAGGATATTTCAATTCCAAACTGTTTCCATAGGAAGGGTGTATGGAAACCCATCTAAAAAAGTGCAGTGTGTGATAAGCTTTGAGACATCCCCCCCCCCAGTTTTGGCCTTAATAATCCTGAGTAGCCCTGGTGAATGCAGGTCAGCAATCACTAGTGTTTTTAACCAATCAGCAAATGGTGAAATAATGTTGGGATATAGCGGAAGAGAGCTAGAGCTTTAATGTTTGTAAGCTGCATTTCAAAATGGTATTGTATGAACTATGATGGAATAAGCCAATCAAAAAATGCTTAGCAAAGACAGGCAGTGCTCCAGGGTCAACTAATCTCTTGGTATTGATTCAAATAGGAAACAGCAGGAGCCAAGGAATCACAGCTCGAGTAACCATGCTTTCAAAAACTTGATTGGAGTGTAAGCAGATATTTGACATGTTTACTTACTTGAAGTACAGAGCCAGATCGGTAGACAAGATTGCCCTCTCTAGCATGTTGAGAGCTAACCTGTAGTCATCCGCTGACAGGAACTGGAAGATGTTATTTCCCTGAGAGAAATATAAAACAAAGACACATTCAGTAAGTAGCAAAAGATGGACAATTCACCAAAAGGTCCTCCACCTTTGATTCCGACTCTAGTCGTGACACCAACATTAGGGACTAAAGCACTGAAAAACAAAAACCCTGTTTTATGGGTAGATGGACCCTATCAAGCAGTAGTGGTCTGTCTTTTTTTTTTCTTTTAACAAATGATTCTAAAATATCACCAAGATCTATACAAGAATTTGCAATTTTTTTTGCTTGCTTTGCCCACTTATTTTAATCCACAATTTTTCACCAAAATGCCCGACTATGCCAAATCATGGTCGATTGGACCCATAGAAAATGTTTTTACTTTTGTCGCTTTAAGGTGCAATTCACAGATTCGACCTATTCTGTACCACCCCTTCCCATTTGGTCCAATTCCCATTTGGTCCAATTCCCATTTGGTCCAATTCCCATTTGGTCCAATTCCCAATTGGTTCAATTCCCATTTGGTCCAATTCCCAATTGATCATGTTAACTCATTCAGTAGTACTAGGTTCCATTACTACTCTCACCTATCCTTTTGATATTTTATCAATTTTAATTTTTATTTTCTGGAATTATGAGTAATTACAGTGTTTTATTAGACCACAAGATATTTGAAATCCTCTCAACTGGAAGCACCTTTTTACAAAATGGATTAGAGCTATTTTTTTTTCCAAATATACATTTTGATCTTCAAGTATTGATTACAGTGACAAGTAAAACATGTTTTAAAACTGATAAAGACAAACACATCTCATTCTCATATAGCCATACAACCCCAATGGCCCTTTTTCTCTTTCTATTTTTGCTGATATCATAATGGCAACATCGATTCCAATGCAGCTGCTATTCCTGCATTGATTCCGAGTGTAGTAAACATGCCTAGGACACGTCAAGGTTAGCCCCACTCTTCAACTTTCATCAAAACTGCAATTTACAAGACAAAAGTACAAATCCATTTTCCTCATTAAGGTTCTTGTAAGCAAGAAACAATTGTCCCTGAACACTATTCAAAATATAATATTCTTGTAGTGCAACCGATATCAAATCAAATTTATATTCATTAAAATGTTATTTACATCAGGAAGTCACTGGTAGCTATCTTTTTCTTCTTTTGAGAGGTTTATATCTAGAAACGTTGGATTAAAAGAATTGAGATTACTAGTAGATTCAATGGCAGGTGGATATGGGCATTGCTTAGGGTTATAAAGCATGGCACTTGATCGATAAGTGACTTCTAGTATGCTGTACATGTCCAGATGATTCAATGCAAAACATGACAATGTTATCGGCACAACCAATCCAGACGGTAAAAAAAGGGACAGCTAAAAGTACACACAAAATACTGTAAGTTAAAACTTGCAAGATCCCCCTGGCAGGGAGCAAATTATGCATATTAATTAGCTCATTAACATACCTGATTTGCACATTGTATGCCAAAGTGTAATAAGGTCGAGAACACTTCAACTTACTTACTTCCACCAAGTTACAACATTATACATCTTATCTAGGGAACTCCAGATATTGGCAGTTGCATTTTGACAAATTTAAAGAAATGACCTTCAATTAGCTCATTTGCATACCTAACTCGAATATATCATGCACTTACAATTTGCCGAAAAGATGCATGTCATGATGGGCTTTCATGTAGCGAAGGAATTTTGTGTATCTGATGTACCGTTTCAAAGATACAGCACAAACAAGTCAACCTAACCACAACCTAACCAAAATGGAACACAAAGACACAAAGAAGGAATCTGCTATTGCAAAATCCCCCAGGCCCTTTTAGGCCAGGGGGATAAAAATTTAAATTTTGGCAATACTTGCAAGACTTGCAATTGGTGGTGGAGTTGCAAGTTGAAAAGTCAGTAGGCAAGTTCAAAACTTATTTTTATTAAGTTCTTTTCTACTTGTCATTTAAAACCTCTAAAAGTGCAAACTTTGCAAAATGTTGGTCCTTGCAAACAATATGTCCCTATGCTGCATTAAATCCTATTCCACCCATTTTATCTCAGAGACTTTTTTTCACTCTTATCTTTCAAACTTTCTTAAGTCTAGTCCAGTACAAAGGGGTTAATGTCTGAGTAGCTCACTCTATAACTGTAAGGTTACAAAAGAACATAAGATTTCCATCAATAAACCAACCTCTGTTTGTAGAATCATGATGCTGTGATCGAAGTGATGATGCTCCATCGTTGACGTACTGTACAGCTGCGACAAGGCCGACTCTGTCCTGGAGAAGAAAATGGGGTAATGTTCAGGAGACCGATTTAAAACGGCTGGTAATTGTGCTAACAAAAGAAATGGGCAGGAATATCTTTTGGCAAGATTTCTCATGAATGCGTGGATGGGCTGCATGCAACGTTGTTTCAAAAGCATTCATGTATTCAAGGCTTTCAATCAAGAAGCATCAGAGGAACCGTCTTTGTCATACTTTGATTAATTCTGTGCCGATGTATCTGGTTAATAGCCAATAGAGGAATTGACAAGCATTATCGACCTGAAAATTCAGGTTTAACCCTTTCCACCCTCATAGATTAAGTTATAACACATAAGTTACTGGTTTCACACAGTCTCAAAAACCACTGTCCTAAGAATAGGCTTGTTTGGACTCATTTGAATGCCTTTTTTTCATGCAGATTCTAAACCTGGACATGAAAATAGACAATTTTCAAATTTTTGAAGAAAAAGGGATAATTTAGATCTCTTTGCAACTGCAGCTGTCTGTAGAACATGTATACTGGGTTAAAAGACATCTCAGGTTTATTTACAATCCTTTCATCATTGTTTCTCAAATTTGTGGCAGTGTATTGAATGAAACCACCTGATCAATTTAACAATCACAGTTTAAGGATGTCTTTCAGTAAGTATAACTCCCAGGTATAACTATCATGTAACTTTTAAGCAGGAATCAGGGGTCTCAAGTTTGGTTGAGTAGGGAGTCTAAAGTAGGATTTAAATCTATACCAAGTCTCAACAAAAATGGGACCCACAGCTACTGTACCCAAGATAGCAATTTTAGACCAAATTTAACACCTTTATTGAGATTTTCAAAAATTTCAGCAAATATGGGGAATTCTAGCTGCAGGGTGAGGAATTAACCTAATTTTCGGTCAAATTTTATAAAAATTGTAAAGCATGACCCTCAATAGCAAATTTGGCATAGGTCATTCATATACCAGAATGTTAAAAATTAGAATTTTTTTGGTAGCACATCCCTGTTGTCACTAGTTGAGTACCCCTCCTCATGAAGCAAGAAAACAGGATGTCTAGACTCCTTGGTTTTTAATTGCAAGCAGGCGCATATAGCCTGACCGATGGTTCCGAGGGGGCAATTTCCCAGTAAGTGCAACAAATGTCCCTATCACAAGTAAAACTTTCCCGGTCGCAGGGCAAAAGAATCCAAAAAAAGGCTGATTTAACATGAATAATCTTTGTTTTATTTCCACTCAAAATTTTTTTCAGAGGGCTCTGCCCCCACCTGGCTATGCCATTGATTGCAAGTATATATATGCCCCTATCACTTTTGAAAACACCAAATATGTTGATACAAGCAATTTTATATTAATCAAATAAAAACAAAAAGGTTTTTTTTTTTAATTTTTTATTAAATGCATTTTTTTTGTAAGTGAACGGTGAAGTTTGCCCTATTTTCCTTGTTCACCAAGTTATTTTACATTTTTAGAAGGGTGGGCCTGTGATTCATGATTATAGCAGAATCTATGACAACTCAATTCAATCAAATCAGTCTTTACAGACGCAAAACACTTTTCAGGAGTCTGAAACTAAGCAAAATTGGCAAGAAAAAGAATCTGAAAATTGGTTGCTCTGTGGATACTTTCATCAAAGAGAAGAAATATAGTACTCTTTGGTATTCAAAATTTGTTAGCACTGGTATAGAATGCTTGGTGGATTGATCAAGAAAAGGCAAACTTTGTTTTCCAAAATGCATGGCGGGGAAAGTGGGGAATCTAGGAAGCTCCTTGCTGGGAAATGTTACCATTTGGAGGGAATTTTTTTAATTTTCAGACAAATAAATACATTAAAAATGGTGGGAAATCTATGGGAAATGTGACTATCTTCTTGGGAAATATGCATGTTTTCCTGCCCTGCCAAACAGTCTGTGACGCAATCTTTGTTAGCCCCATAAAACATAACCCTCATTAACCATTTCAACCCATTTTCTGTCTTGATATTTGGAAAACAGAATATTCTTTAAATATCAATAATACTCCTCAGAACTTAGCCATAATATCAGTTCTCATAATCAAGAGGTTAAACCAAAATGACAAATCAAGGTAAGAATGACTTACTTCTGTTGGAATGCATTGTTGGTGCCCCGGTGATCTAAGTCATGACATAAACAGGCAACTAACAGAACAAACAACTCCAACTTGGTTAGGTATTTCTCCATTTTACCAGTCTGCAAGAACAAAAAAAAAAGGAAATTACTTTTGAGGTTGAAAAAAAATATATCATTCCTCATTGAAGCTTGAAAAAAATAGTGATATCAGTTTCATTAATCAAATTGCAATCCTGAAAAAAGAAACAAGACATGTTGGGAAGATCTTGGCGGATGGGGAGGAGGAAGAGGAGGATGAAGATGAGGATGAGGAGGATGAGAATGATGATGATGAGGAGGAGGAGGACGACGACAATGAATATGATGGGAAAGGTCATGGTGATGGTGATGGGTGATACTACCGCTGCCAATGCTACTTGCTGCTGATGATGATTGATGATGTGAGGTAGAGGAGGATGTTGATGATAATGATAATTTTGAAACTGCTTTTTGGTCAAATTTCACCAATTCATTAGGTGGCGGTGGTAGCCAAGAAATCACAATTGTAGATGTTGTAATTGGTTTAACTTTTAGTTAAAACCTTGACGAAAAATGTGATTATTCAATGTGTTTAGACATATTTTCTTATTCCAAGACTCAACTTTTTTAAGGAGGGAGGGCATCCCCGAGTTCTGAACTTGGGGGCTTGCGAACTGATTTTGTCTCGGCACATAGGCTTGGGAACTGAAAATTTTGAAGAAAATTGCCGTTTTGGGAGCTGAAAGGTTGATAAAATTTAGCCCTTGAGCAAAAAAAAAATTCCCAAAGGGGACCGTAAGAACTGAAAACAGCTTCAACTGGGGTCTTAGGAATGCTGGAAAGATGCAAAATGGGGGGTCTTAAGGCACACCGCACATACTAGTACGGGCTGTACCTCCCGAATATTAGCCCTTCTCAATAATGACCAGGAAGGCTTCACCAGCGCTGCGGTCATAATCCCTTCTCAATGATGACCAGGAAGGCTTCACCAGCGGAGGGCATCAGCGCGAGGGTACTGGGAATTTAAGCTGATTTTGAAAGGGTGTCTTGCGGACTAAATCAAGCACCTTCATGCTGGTTAAATTACAAAAATCATTAAAAATTGTGTTTGGTCAAGCTTGTTTTGTTTTAATGCCCAATTACTTGAAAGTCCAGACCTTAAACTGCCACTCCAAGATGATTCGGTGTGAGATTAATATGACCTTGTTGTTGTCAATGCTCTTCCTATGTGTGCAACACAAAGTCATGTTTCAACTGATTATAAATGCATGATAGTTTGAAAGATAACATGAAAGATAGCACAGTCCACTTATCAGAATAACAGTCAGCACAATGATCAAATCTCTTTGGTTCCAATTTGATATATAGTTAGTGTAAGATTTTAGTGTTTGACTCTTTGCGCCCAAGAGTCACTTGGTTTCTATTCCTAGGGCTTCGTGCTTTGCAGCTCAGGGTTGATACTTTTACCTGAATAAGTGAGCCTTAGATCTAGGGCTACGCACATACTGTACCACATCCCAAATATCAAGCCCCCATAAACCTTTTAGGAAGGTGAGCAGTAATAGTAATTGTATGCTATACAATATAGCCCATAGGTGACTGTAATCAATATTTTCCCAGAACCATAAAAAAAGGCAATTAATGCTCATAGTATCTTTAATGGGAGGAGCGTTCATATTAGAAAATATTTTGCAGAGAAAATGAAATGAGGAAAAATAAAATGGTCTTTCCTGATAACAACCAAAATTTCTCAGGTTTGATGTAGAGTGTGGGGTGAGTGGAAGGATCGGAGGTTCCCATTTTAGGGAAATTTAAAGCCACGCAAAACCAGAGAAAGGGAGGAGAGGGAGAGAGAGGGAAAGGAGATGTGAAGAAAGAGAGAGAACGAGGGGGAGGGGAGAGAGGGGAGGGAGAGAGTGAGGGAGTAGAGGAGAGAGAGGGAAGAGAGGAGAGAGAGGGGGAGGAAGAGAAGGAGGAGAGAGGAGAGAGGGGAGAGAGAGAGGGGAGGGAGAGATGAGAAGGGTGACGAGAGAGGAGGGAGAGAGAGACAGAGGAGAGAGGGGGGGGAAGAGAGGAGAGAGGAGAAGAGAAGGGGGGAGAGGGAGGGGAAGACAGGAGAGAGAGAGAGAGAGAGAGAGAGAGAGAGGAGAGGCGAGAGGGGAGGGGAAGAGAGGAGAGAGAGGGCAGAGAGGGAGGGGGACCGAAGGGGAAGAAGAGAGGAGAAGCGAGAGAGAGAGAGAGGGGGGGAAGAGGGAGGTGGACGAAAGAGAGAAGAGACAACAAAAACATCACATCTACTTCACAATTTATTTTGGGTCACAAAACTGAATCCCCAATTGAATTCCAATATAAATATTGGGGAAAAACATTCATGACCCTGACAAAACATTACACCCCCTGATGGAGCTGGAGCACCTGCGCGACGGGAAAAGATGCTGAAATAATCAGGCATTGCGCCCCGAAACCAAAATGTATTGCTATTTCAAAACCAGCTCAGCTATGACACACAATAAATGATTAAAGTAACACACGGGAGAAACCACAAATGCCACCGGAATATCAAATACCGCAGTCGATTGTATTGATGGCAAGAACCTGTCACACACAAGTGGCATTGACAAGTTCAAAAAATTACTCAAGACTCATAAATTTAGTCTTTCAAAAACTAGTGGAAAAAAGATTGCTCAAGTCATAAATGTTCAACACAGCACTACATTTTAAAAAGTAATTTAGGCACACAAAAGGTTATACTTACACTAATTTTTCTGTTCATTGCCCCACCACACTCTATAAAATGCCAACACTCCTTCGAGAGGTAGGGCAATCAGCCTAACGACATGTCGGCTATAAGCCATGGCACGTGCACACTACAAGTAAGACATGAAGCCCCTTGTCACGTCTTCATCTCTAAAAAATTTCTCCTCGTATCTCACCGGCAAAGCCTCTCATCCCATCTGGCTACCAGGAGATTCAAAGCTTAGCAGCCTCATGTCCAAAGGCACATGTCCTGTGTTTCAATGTCAAAAGGTGGACTTAGCCAGTGGGGATTGTGTTGTACACAATACTAAACACACTGGGTGAAGTCATAACACCGTGGAGGATATGGGTCGCGGAAAGTGTATCCTGAGGGGGGGATGAGGCAATTTAAGCTGCAGACAACCTGGGGTCAACATGCTAATTCCGCTACCATTTCCTGTGAATGGTTCCTGTAATCAGAGTGGCACTTGATTCCGCTAATGCTCGATATCCGCTAAATCGATCCATGCAATTTGTCCTGTTGTAACCTACATGTAATAGCGGTGTCAATTTCATCTCGTCCAGGCTCTCATTTCATAGCTGACTTCACTCGGACAGTATGCGTTAAAGCCCTGCACAGTGTTTAATATATATGATATTTTTTTTTTTTTTTTTTTTTTTTAAGAATTTAAAAAAACAACTAAACCAAGCCAAACAAACACTAACACGACAAAACACAACCAATAGAACAGGCTTAAATAAAAAGAATCCTGCCCAATACAACATAATTAGAGTAATTCCAAAGTTTTCTGTAGGAGATTATGTACAGGCTTAAAATGTAAATATTCTAAAAAGTAAAGTGTGTGAGACTTGTGGAGTGTCCTCCAAATCATCTAGTTCTTTGGGGTCAATACAATATTTTACTATGCTAGACATCCACATGTTTTTCAACATTATTTTGATAATTATAAATGATAGACCATGGTCTTTGACTTTGACATCTGGTGAATTAAGTATCATTTCAAATTTAGAAATAAGCTACTTTAGGGAGCGGTTCATTATTTTATGTCAGGGGGGGGGGATGGAGGATTCAACTTTTTTTGGCAAAAAATTTTCGTGTTCCCCCTTGCTTCCATTCAACATTTCCACACTCCCCTTGATCATGCTGGATTTCCCCATTTAACCCAAGTTACAGGTTCCCTCTCTCTTGTTGATGAAAACATTTCATTTCGTTCCCCCCTTCTCTTACAAAAATTTTTCGGGTTACCCCCCTCAAATCCTCCTTCCCCTGGCGTAAATAATGACCCCTCCCTTACTAAAGCATTTGTGGAGGCATCCATTTTGGGCACATTAAAAAGTTGTCATGGTCAGAGACAGGTATTCAATGGAATGGTACATTACCCTAGATAACTTATCAGATTTCTACAGTTGTGCAAAAAAAAAAAAAAAAAAAGAGAAAATCAGCAGCCAGACAATGCAGACACTCCACAGAACACCTGCCGCTGACAATAGGTGATTGTCATTAAGACCCAACACGGATGCCTCCACCAAATGCTTTTTACTCCTACTATTTATTTTAACCCTTTACCTGGACCTGTGCTCGGCCATTTCCTGGGACTCCCACACCAAGGATTTTAGCGGTAAAGATTGGCCAGTTGTGACATGCAGCCAACACACTTTTGTGGGCTGACCAGCCAATATCGGGTTACAGTTTCATTGAAAAACAGCCTAGAGGTGAAACATTGTGTCTAGAAATCAAGGGCAGGTACTGGCCAGAATTGCCTGTCTCGCTAGCATTAGCAATGGTTCAGCTTCTCTCCACTAAAACAATGAAACTGCTGAAGCAAATTTGGGCTACTTCATGCCCAGGTTTCCAGGTATCGTTATAGAGTTATAGAGAAGCTTGTCCTTTAAATCAGTTGTGGAAGTAAAGGGCTTCTTCTAAAGTCCTTTAAAGCCAGTAGAGAGTAACATTGTCACATGTTGGCTACCTCACTTTCAAAAACTGGTTAAACTTTATCTTTGTTACCACTCAACAGAGGCCCTTAAATTGACCTTCGTAACTGTCACAACTTTAGCACTGCTGAATACCAATCTTGTGGTATATTACCTGCATAAGCAGTATAAGGAACACATCCTGGGGTAAATCTGTGACAAAATCATTTTTTGGGTAAAACCACTGTTTACCTTATTTAACCTATCTTTTTTTTACTCCAATCAATGCATCCAGATGTTGAATGAAGTCAACAAAACCAATTATGACAATATTTCATATTTAAACAACTATTATTTTGAATGAGCATGAAAAATACATTCAAATGAATCTAAATGCATTTTAGTCTTGGCTTAGCAGATCAAGCCATGAATTAGTTTTGTTTTGGATAAAGATATCTCAGGAACTACTAAAGTGTGTGTTGAATCCTAGTACAGTAGGCTCAGATAAAACATTGCACCATCAAGACTTTTTTACAAGGTAGCTCAATTTCTTTAAACAGCCACCCAGATCTTTTTACACAAGACCAGCTTGGCATTTAAAGGTCATGCAACAACTCTCTCTTTCCATGGTGTTGGTTCATTTTAGAACAAGATGATTGATGGTTGTTTAGTTGAGTTTAAAGCTGGCCAGATTAAGATCAGATTTGTAGGAATCAATCAGCCCAGAAAATGGAGGAACAGGACAATCAGGTCTAATATCTTTGCAGCTGATACAGACACCTGTTTTCCTAATGGGTCTCTGGACATAATGGCAATTAGCAAAAACCAATACATTTTCAAGATTGACAAAAACTAAATCTCGCTTATGGTGCTTCAAAATTACTGAAATGATTAACTACAATATGAAGTAGGGTCTAATGCAATGAAGATAGGGGAAGGAGGGGAAAAGGAACCATTGCATAGTTGGTGGCCATATCAGCTTCCTTGTTTCCTAACGGGGAATCACATTCAAGTCAACATGTGGTGTATGTTGGATCAGCGATCATCTCATACGCATAAGGTTGCGGGTTCGAGCCCCGCTGTCGCCAATGTGTTGTGCAGTTGGGCAAGGCACTTTACCTCGCTTGCCTGTCTCCACCCATATGCTGGGAATGTCACAGACTCGCTATGCGGGAGGAGTGGCACACCCCCACAGCAACATTATATGATGGTAGTCTGGCCCAAACGCCAAAAGACAGAGAGATGGGCATTCCGCCTGTGGGCGCACCATTTCTAACATTCTAAAGCAGCGATTTTGTCACTAAATTGCTGAAGAATTGGTGTTTTATTGGCAAATCCTTTGTACCCTTGAGTCCACTCCCTCAAAATTCCTGGTTTTAACAATGAAAGAAAGCATGAACCTAAAAACATATTAATCAGTGGGGAGCTCACCAAAATAATTAACAAAACTGTTTAAGGTGAATTGGATTAATAATCAAAGTGACGGTCAGAGTTAAGGTAAAAACATTGCTCAGCAGCTGATTTCAGGAAAGTGTGTACTTCTTCTTAGAAAATATGCCAAACCCAAACATCACAATTCATCGGCCATGTCACAAAACAACATAAGTGATATTTTTAAAATTTGTTTAAATTTTGCCAGGTAGGTAGGCACTCAATATGCTTTAAAATTACCAAATCCTGGCTCTGGATGTTGCTTAATTAGTGACATCAATATAGTCCTATGTACTTCATTTCAAATTGTCTGTTTTACCAAATGTTCAGCTTTAAACCATACATGGACACCATGCCTTAAGTCAATGACCATGTGCCGCCAACTAATGTTATTTGCTATCCTCAATAAAAGAAATCTAACATTACACAAGATGAACTCCTTGAAGTCAACCGGCCCTTATAGTTTGCCAGACATTATATCCTATCAAAGCTTTCTAATTGGAAGAGAGCTGGATGTAATTCAGTTGGATATACTCAAGTCTTTACTGTCTGTCGATGCTCTCATATATGTCTCAAGTGTTTGACAATGTCTGGTACAAACTCAGGGTCAGTATTCCCATTTTGGATTTTCCTGATGGGGCTCACAATGAGGAACATGGTAAACTGACGTCATGCGAATATAGGAATGCATTTCAGCCTCAAGACAAAATAATGACAAAATGAAAAAGAAATAGACAAAAATGGACAAAATGCTAACTTTGACCAATGTGGTATCTCCAATAGTCAAAAATTGTTTTGATCTACAATTCTGCAGAGGGCACATGTGGTCCAGTGGATCAGCGTTCGGCCCGCACGCCAAAGTTTGTGGGTTCGAGCCCCGCTGGGGTCAATGTGTTTCGTCCTTGAGTAAGGCGCTTTACCTCAATTACTCCTCTCTACCCAGGTGTATAAATGGGTACCGGCATTATTCAATGCTGGGAAGGTAACAGACTCGCTGTAGATGAGGTGTGGTGATCCCA
>JAMKCH010010086.1:0-37094 GCA_023653785.1 Ophioderma brevispina
AAGGTTGAGAAATTGGCCTATGTCATGGTTACCTGAGATGTCTGCGAGTTATACCTCACCGACAGTCTTAGAACCCAGAGTCTTTATTCTTATACCGACATGGCTGGGTACTAGTGTTAGTGGAATAATGAGGGCTATAGGTGGAGTTGTTCCACTAAAAATAAGCATAATGGGTTTCCTGTGTTAGATGAGCCACAAAGATGCAGATAGTGTAAGAAGAATGATATTTTTAGTTGCCATTTAAAGTGCAACAAAAGATTTCAAAGCATACATTCAAGCACTTTCAACTTTTTTTTTCTCATCTGAGGCTCCTGTTTTTTGGTTCGCAGTGAAATTGCACTACAATAGCTGTCATCCTTGTGCTTTACTTGACTTCCCTCAGAAACACACAATTTGAGATACGCTTGGAATACAAAGCCGTAGTCTTAGCGGCCCCAGGTCATTGATAACAGAAAATTTAACCACAATAATTTTGAGGAAATAGCTGTTATTTTACTCAAAATAGTGTGCAACTACATACGCCGAGAGAGTGTATGATTGGTTGTAGATCATAATTAAACTTGCAATGCTTCTGTTGTGGTCTCAAGCGGATGCACGGGCATAAATAGCCAATCTTTTTTTTTCTCGTCATAATTATATTTGATGCTAGCTGCAATTTAAGATATAAAAAGTAGCGTAGGATGTATTATCTTTCTTAGCGCATCTTGGATTTGCCACAAGGTAGTTTTGAGAACTCTCTAGGCTCCAGAGGCTATAAATATGACTGTCAAAGACTGATGAAAGAGGGTATTTAAAGCTGGCCGAACAGACTTAAATACCGGGAGTCATATACCTATCCTATACTGCAGAAGCTCCTAAACCTCTATAACTTTGGAAAGGTAGCTACTAAAGTGTGAGGGGGTGCCCTTTATTTATAAACAAATTATGTGCTATGAAACCCAATATAGGCATAAACATACAGCATGCACTGAACTCATGTGTCGTCTGCCTTCGCGGATTGTGAATGGGACAAATGGTCAAAATGAGGTCGCCAGGGTCACAGAGATCACCAACATCTGAGACACTTACTCTCTTAAAATGAAGAGGAAAAATCACTTGATTTCGAGTTATTTTAAATTAATCTAATCGAGTGGCTTTTAGCTCTTAAAAGAGCGAGAAAATGCAACCCGACACCTTCAACTTGCGGTTAACAGAAAAAATCACTCTCTTACAGAGTGGCTCAAAAAGCCAATCTTTCGGGTGAAGCCACTCTGAACTCTTATTACCGGGTTTTAGCTCTAAAAGAGGAGAAAATGCTCACTCTTTTTCGGATGTGACTAATAGCCAATCAGAAACGCCGCAAATCGCGTGATATTTTCGAACAACATGCGGACGAGTTATGTGCGACCGTCAGCAAATCGGTTGAACGAAAGTTGAAAGTAGTGTGAAGAAATCATAGATATCTTCACGGGTGAGATATTGAATGTGTCGGTCACAGTTCAAGCATTTACAGACAAATTTGGAGAAGCATTAAATGTGATTTATTATTATCACTCGTACATAAGGTAGTCTGCGCCAGCGTCACGGGCAAGGCTAGGGCTTCCACATGTACGAACGCACAATCATGATGTCACGTGGCATGCATACCGTGATCATACACGTCATGCATGCCACAATCATGCATGTCTCACTGAATCAGGCCAATGATGCGCCACAATATTCATCATGTCATGATGCTATGAATATGACCAAACATACAAGATACTCACCAAACAAACAAGAAATTCCTTAAGAATTCACAACTCTATAGAGTGAATAGTTCACTCTAAAAAGGAGTTATCAGTTCACTCTTCCTTAGAGTTATTTTGTTCACTCTATTTTGAGTGGATCTCACTCTAAAAGATGCGGCACTCAGCTGGCTCTTTTTTGGAGGAGATTTCACTCTTAGAGTGTTTTTCACTCCTCGTTCGTTTAAGAGAGTAACCAAGGGGACTAATGTTCAAGGGTAATGAAAATGCGATATGACAATGTGGTCACCTTTTCGTTCTTGACTTTATATATATATATTTGGTTTTGCCAGATGGTGGTGGCTAAGCCTAATTTCAATTACAGCAACTCACCAAAAACGCTCCCCAAATGTATCAAGTGAGATTTACAACATATGTAGGCTGCAAACAACAATTAATTTGGGCACTTTGATGTGGCCATGCGGGTTGGTTAAAGGTCATATATGAACTTCGTCCATCATTAAAATACCCTTACAGCAAAGTTGATTCTTCAAGCTCCAACCAGTTTGGAAATAAGAAAATATTCCGTGAAACATTATAACAAATCAGAATTTTTCGTCAAGATTGGCTTTTTTCATGTTAAATGGCGACATTAAATTGTGATTTCTTGGATGCCACTGCCTGATTGTACCTTGGAAAATTCAACAAAGCTGGACACTCCAGAATTGTTTTCAATATTGAATATGTGGATGAGATGTACAATTCATAATGTGTAAATATTGTTTCAACACCATAAAAATTCCATATAAAGTGACATTCAGAGAGCTGGTGGTGAACTAAGCCGCTTTGCTTTTCCCATAGTTCTACAGAAGACAACAAAACAAACCTATCTTGAAATATCCCAATTTATTACAAAACTCCATTTTTATGGTATGATTATTTTTAGTATATTGTGGTTCCCTCACAGGCCACCTCTTTTAATTGAAACTGGCCGGATCGGTCAAAACTAAATGCTCTAGTTCATAACAAGCATTATGTGACTTATTCTTTTGTGTGCTTGTTAATTAATAGGCAGTTGTCAAATGAGTACAGCAAAATCTCCACTGCAAAAACAGTGATTAGAAAATTAAACCAACTTTCTAAAACACTTATTTTTTTAATTTTTTAGTTTTTCTAAAATTTGAAAATATGTTTAATATTAAACACCTTATATCTAAACTGTTTCAACTCTAAACACATTTATGATTTTTATTAGGTGTTTAGAGATTGACATGTTTAATACCTAAAGGGACCCTAAATACTAATTTGCACATGTGTATAAACATGTTTGCAGTTGTCACCTTAAAAATGGAAGACCCCTTCCACCAAATCTATGACGGAATAGTACCAGGCTTTCCAAGGACTGTGCTAGAAAATATCAAGAGTTATCACCATGTTTGAGGCTGATCCTTTTCGGCTGAAACAACTGCTAAAGGTGAGGAAAGATCTCGGAGAGGTTCCAAGGAAAAAGATCAAAACCTGGCACACTTTAATTGAACCCGCCGATCTTATGCCCTAACAGCAAGAAAGCATGGTCTACCATCCGAAATCTCTGAGGGTATCCAACAGAACCACCACATCAGCCAAATGTTACACCCAACCCAAGTTGCCCACCAACTGCTTTTAAATGGCAATTGCAGCAAGAAACCCAGACGGACAAACTAGGAACCATAAGAGTATAGTGGACCCTGTTCCCCTCGCCCTTCAACTGGACGAATTGGAAACCGGGTATTGCTAAACTTCAACCAGGAAAAGCATAGGCCTTGACAACATATCTACTGAGGCAACTAAAAAATCTTGGCCCAGTCAGCAAAGGGAGTAGCAAAGGAATGCTTTCTTGAAGCTCAACAATTGCTGCCCCTCTTATTTCTACAAGGTTCCCAAGATCTGGAGGAAAGCAAGTTTGGCAGTCCTAAAGCATGGGAAAGATCACAATCCAATCCCAAGAGCTACAGACATATCACTCCTAGCCATACCTACAAGCTCTTTGAACGCCTCCTGCGCAATCGTATCGCACCTGTGATAGACGACGAACACCTCATACCAGAAGAAATAAGCAGCGTTCCGGCGGCCCAATCAACAACCAAGCCAAGTACTCAACCTAACTCAACACATTGAGGATGGTTTCGAGATAGAAGGTATTGGTAACAGGAGCTGTGTTCGTAGACCTCTCAAGCAGCATACGACAATGTTAATCACAGGATGGCCTACTCAATAAAGATACTGGGAAATTACCATAGGACTCCGCTTGACTGAGCTATCCATGGATGATGGATAACAGGATGTTCTTTGTTCCAGAGGAGCGAAGAAGAGCCGATTTGAGTCTGGCTCAAGAATGGTCTACCCACAAGGGAGTGTACTTGCACCTCTTCCCGTTCAACTATAGAACCAACGACCAACCTGGAGTGCAGGGAATGTCGTTTAGTTAGGCAGACGATCTGGAATATTAGCGTCACAAGATGCCGACTTCAAAGTTGTTGAAGAGAGACTCTCCAAACGCTTGGATGAACTCACTCCTTATTATGAGGAACCCCACCTACGTGACAAAATCCAATCTAAGACACAGGTGTGTGCTTTCAATGTACGCAACCGTGAAGCCAAACGGCAGGTGAAAGTTACTGGTCTGGAATCCCCTGGAGCACTGTTGCTAACCCGTTACCTAGGAGTCACCTTGGGACCGCACTCTCTCTGAGATAAGACCCCATTGAGCGACGAAGAGTATAAACAGTATGTACGCAATAAACATCCTGAAAAAATCACTGGCACCCGATGGGGTGCTCGCCACTTACCCTAAGAGCGACGGAACTTGCCCTGTGCTACCTATGTGCAGAGTATTGCTGCCCTGTAGGAAAGATCAACCCATGCCAAGAAGCTTGATCCAGCTTTAAATGCTCCTCCGGTTATCATAGGATGCCTCGTCCAACACCAACGGAAAACTTGTAACATCCTAGCAGGAATTGCTCCACAGACATCGTCGTAGCGTAGCGAGGCATGCAAGAAAGAGCGTAAGCGGCCAAGTATCCAATGTGAAGCACCCAGATCTGAGCCAGATACCTGCGCAACCGCTTACATCTAGAGAAGAGTTTGCTTAGCAAAGTCCAACCTCTTGCACACAGTCTCTCTAAATAGGTAAAGAGAGCGCCTTGTGGAATGGGAAAGAAAGACTTGCATCAACCAAGGCGTAACAACATCTATCGGTATGAAAACTGGTGAGATCTCCACCTGGGAGATGATCCTCATGGGCTACTGAATGGCGATGCCTCAATTAACAGATTGAGAACCAGCACTGGCCGAGGCATAAGGTGTCCTTGCAGAAGTGGGGATATATGGAAGCAGATCAGGATACTACCTGTGGTTGGAACAGCAACCACAGAAAATGGACACTTGGTCTGCACACTGCTGGAAGCAAACCAATGCACAAACAAGGACCTTGCGGAAATCAGTGAACCCATCTCTGGCTGGATCATATTTGAGAACAACAGTGTGTGGACACGAAAGAAGAAGACCAAATCTCTGAATGACTTTTTAAGACAGCTTCAAGCTTTGTGACTTAAGTTGTTGGACAGAAGGGTGGAAACTTAAAGGGAAAAGGGTATCCTACTTAAAAATATCATTTTCTGGGGTGAAATTTTGTGGAGAAACTTGAATCTGAAATAAAGAAGGCGAACTCGTAGTTACGGGATGCGTAAATATTTTCAAGCCCGAATATCGCGATCATAGAGTGAAGATAAATAACTGCAACAGAGTCCACTCTAATTGGGCCACCACAGCTCATAGAAGAAAACAATTGGTGACCTTTTGGTGAATTGACTCGAGAAATCTTAAAATGAATCATGCAAAAATCCGAAAATTCACAAAATTTAGTAAAAATATGAGCATTTATTCAAATTGGGGCAACACTAATTTTGAAAAACTAGCATGTGACACCTTTTAAATTGGGACCCAAACGAGGTTTAGCAAGCGGTAAAACACTGTATTTTACATTTTCCAAGAAATTAAAACAGGCTGTGCCCAACCCAAAAGACTGACCACATTGTAACAACCACAACTAACAAAAATACCTTTCAATGAAAAAATGGTAACTACCATATGTTAATACCTTCTTTATATGGTATACTTGACCCCCCCGCTTCCAACCTAGCATTCGCACGTGATTATTGATATCAATTAGCTCATTTGAATATTAATTTGCCCGAAATATGCCCAAAATCATGTAGGTCGAGAACTCCCCTCTTCCACCAAGTTAATCAACGCCTTCTTAGAAACTCTAGAAAAAGTGTACACAAGGCCTTGCGGGAAAAAATTTTCATAAATTATGCCTCAATTAGATACTTAATTAGCGTATTTTACACCCCAATTAATAAACGTCGAGAAAGAACTTCATCCAACCCGCTTCTTCCACCAAGTTACATCAACGTAAACCCTCACGAACTCCAGATAAATCGTAAACAATATGGTACACAATTGTTGACATGATCTGTGTAATGTGGACATTTTTGTGCCTTTTCCCCACACCCTGACAGACCAGGGGATGACACTGGGGGTATGAATTTACATGGTTAATAGGGGGGTGCCCCACATACAATATATCCAAGTTTGGCTACTCTAGCTCATCCAGAAAAAAAAATATGCTCAAATGTTCCAGGGTTAACATTTTTATCACGGACATACATACATACGGACGGAGCCCATTTTATAGTCCCCTCCCGAACGAAGTTCGGGCGGGGACAACGGGGACAAAAATGCATGATTATTACTTGAAAATTTTCCCATAGCACTGTACAGGCATATTTCTGCCCGAAGTCCTCAAATTTCAGGAAAAATTGGTCGCAAAAAAAATAAGTCCTTCAAAATTGGGACTCTCAGGGCTAAACAAATATAAACTTGCTCTAGAGGGAGGTCTTGGCTATAGCAAGTTTATATTTGTTTAGCCTTAAACATCACAGTTTTGAAGGACTTATTTTTTTTGCGAAGGCCTTTATTTTTTTCACACCCTCCGAAATGTTAGGGGTAGGGGTAACATATTACTACTTTATTTTTTTTTTTCAGTACATTCAACCTAGTCAAGTTTTATATCACTATTTAGCTATTGAATACTGAACAAAAAGACACAAGAAGCATCACCATAGCTCATACCATTGAGGAGTTATGGCTTTTTCAATCACAAAATTGGGCGAAAATTGCATTTTTTCCCAAATCAATTGTCACCCTGACCGCCGACTTCCTAACCCTGTTACAAAAATAAAGAAATAGATTGATCCCATTTAATGATTTGAATATTACAAATGTACCCCTGTCACATGATTAGCATAAAGAATTAGTCACTACTAGGTAGTTTTCATGTTCATACACTCACAGGAAATTTCTCAAAATCAGTGAAAAATATGGGGTTTTAAGTGCCAAAATCTGAAAATATATGACATTTTACCCTTAGAAACAATTAAGTAATCAAGAATTTTGACTGTTTTCACCCCTAAATATTTTTTTCACACCCGTGTCCGCTAAACGTAAGCCAAAGCTTGAACGCTGTCTTAAGAGATGTACTCTTTTGGTACCAAACCAATAGTACTTGTTGTGATGGACTGACTGAATAACTGCAATATGCATGACATTATTGCATGCTGTTACTAGCCTTCATCAGTAATCCTTCAGACCATCATGACCAGCCAAAACACACAATCTGCACCAGATAGCATAGAGCACTCCAGGTAAGTGCTAAGACATCTAGCGTCAAAATTGAACGATCAAGATGTTTTCGCAACAAGTAGTTTTAAGATAAAACTCACTGGGACTCCTGAAGGCTATAAATATGACCGGCAAGGACAAACAACTGATCTCATAAATGCATCTTGGCTAGACGTACTTGAGTGTCTTGGGACTTACTTTGCACACTACATTAGCTCCACTGTCACTTTTATTGAGAAAAAGCCAGTATCATTGCCCTTTTATTTTATGAGACTTTTACGTCTCCTGAAATAGATGTTATTGATAGGTGTTAAAAACAGCATGATGTGAGGTGTAAAGAGATTATTTTCTTATTTTCTGTGCCTTTATTGTCTTGTTTTGAACTTATGCCCAAAATAGCAGTGGTTTTTTTCCATTAAGTAAAAATTGTGGGCATTACCTTAAAGGAGATCATCACGCTATACTTTATTGTTCTCGCTGGGTTGATGGGAGTGGCCATGTTGGCAACAAAAAAAGCAGGTGTGTGATGGAATGTTAGAAGTTTAGCGGATTATATAGTGTGTATTGAGGCAAATTTACCCCGCACCCGGGCTGGATTTCGAAGAGGTAAATCCGCAGCTGATCAGATGGCAAGACTAGTTGATGACATCGAGACAGCCTTCCGGGGGGGGGGGGGGGCAGACAGGAAGGTTGTGGAGCAGTATTCATGGACATGGCTGCTGCGTGCGATGCGGTCTGGCACCGAGGTCTCTGCCTTGGGCTGCTCAGGGTCTTCCCTGATGTCGGGCTTGTCAGGTTCGTTGTGCTTCTCATCCAGGGCGGATCTTTCGTCCTGGAGACATCGGGTGGGCAACGCAGTAGAAAGCGCGGGCTTCGGAATGGTGTCCCGCAGGTTCTGTCCTGGCGAAGGTCAACGCGCCGGGGCGGTCGCTGCCGAGACACAGTCTCGTGTCGGCCTCCTCAGAAGGCTCGCAGGAACTGGATGGGGTGCATCCTTTGACACCTTGCATGCATCAACTCTTGCCTTGGCATACTCCACCGCTGAGTGCGCTGCACCAGTGTGGAGTCGCGGCGTGCGTTCGCGCAGGGTTGATGTCGTTCTGAATGATGCGATGAGACTTGTTGGTGGTTGCCTTTTGGCGACGCCTGTGGAATGCCTTCCAATTCTGTCTGGCATGGCTCCTGCGGGCCTTGGGAGGAGCCTTCGGGCGATCGAGCTCGCCAGGAAATGTGATGAGCCTGGTGGCCTGGTCCCACCACCGGCACCCAGGAATTCCACGGAATCACTTTGCTACCCAATCCATGACGCTGCAGTCGCGGTGTCCCTGTCAATCATCCTGAATCAATGACAGGTGGTGTGAGCGGTGGTCATCCTCTGCTTTGAACCTAAAGCAGTTTGTGGACAGCCCATCTGGCGAGCCCAGGGGCTGTGACCTTGGTGGGAAGGCGTGGGTCGACCTCGGCAGACTCAGAACTGGCGTTGGTCGTGCAAAGGGCTTCCTTCGCGGGGTCGGAGTGGAACCTTCACCAAACTGCGATTGTGGAGAGCCGCGGACCATTGGCCACATCGTGGATGACTGTGAGGTCTGCAAGTCCCCGGGAGGAATTCCAGGCCTGGTCAGCCTGGATGGTGAAACTATCAGCTGGTTAAAGACGGATCTTCCACTGTGATTTTGGACTTGCACGAACGAACGAAGTGTGTCTCACAAAAAGTCTCACACTGTATTCTAAGTTTTTAAAAGCGGGACTAAATGTCAACCGAAACGCTATTCAGCATGTAATGCTCGAGTAGACTTTCTCATTGCCACATGGTATACAATCACTTGAAATTCCCCACGCAATCAATGCATACCTTGGAATAACACTATTTTGCTAACTGGCCAGCTGAACGGTGATGTGGGACAGGTGGGACTTCAATTGGCTGTACTCTTCATTGGAATACTGTGGTAAAATCTTTACATCTGAAGGAGGCCTACTCATTATTTGTATAAAGGTTAATCTGTGAAGTAGTTATTTCTTTATTGGAATATAATCACTGCAGATGTGCATCGATTCAATGGCATACAAACCTATTAGGCATGTTAGATACTCAAAAGTAAATTACTTTGTTTTGACAATCATCATGGGACAAACTATAGACGTGACGTAGCAATGGCCGCGAGATGGTCGAAACGTCACTATGGCTGTGAGATTATTGATAACATGGATGCGCCCATCAGTTCCCAATTTTTGTCTTCTAATTAGCTAATTAATTTATTGTAGTATCATCAATGTAGAAAATCGTTTCAACATAATTTATTACATATGTAAACTACAAATTAGCGTGTTATGTTCCTTTAACAAACACACACACCAATAAAAGAATCGCAGTTGACATTACATGCTATACAAATCATGGGTTAACACAATCCAAAAATAAAAGGCAGAAGTGTGGGTGTTGTGTGCTAATTTGTAAAAATAGTGCTTTTATAGAAAAAAAGTGTTTTGTAGAAAAAAAAGCATGAACAGGATAAAAAAGTGTGGGCTCAGATACTAGACAAAAGGTGATTTTCAAGGCGAATTCATTGTAGAATGTCAAAAAATAAACACCTGACAATCATGCACCCAATTAGAGTCAATTGCATTAGGTGGGCGGGTTTGGTGTGTGGGGGTTTTTGAGATTAAGGACAGTAATCTGCATAATCAAAGAAGATTGGGACAAGCAAAATAGTCACAAAAAACTGGTTCCCCAAAATGACCATTGAAAAGGCATCTTCATTCGTGAAGTGGGGAGAAGAGGGGGTTGGGTTGTAATCGTAGTATAAAACGGCACATGTGGTCAAGTGGATCGCGTTGGCCCGCACCCAAAGGTGTGGGTTCGAGCCCCTGGGGGTCACTGGTTTCGTCTTGAGTAAGGCACTTACCTCAATTACCATCCTCTCTACCAGTGTATAAATGGGAAACCGGATTATTCAATGCTGGGAAGTTAACAGACTCGCTGTAGATGAGGTGTAAAGAATTACACTACAAGCAACATTTATGACGAGTCCTGGCCCAAACACTTCGAAAGAGAGATGGGCATCGTTCCGTGTTACACAGGTCCGTCCCTTTACTTTAACCTTTTTTTAGTATAAAACGTTTAGAGAACACAGAACTTTTGTCTTCTAAAATTAGGCAGTAAAACCTAGAGATACAAAAAAATGTGGAAAAACCAGGACCTCCCCCCTCCCGACCAAAAAAACCAGCAGAGGCATTTTAACCACCTGAGGTCTAGCGGCCTTGTATTGGTATAAATTGGTAAATGAGTGATAGCCAATCAGATTTGGTAAGATAAACGCTCAAAGTTTGTACAAATATATGTGGAAGGTTATTTGATTAGTTTACTAGAGACGATTATCATGCTATATCATGTAAGAGCATCGGAGATGCTGTACGAAAGGTTGGTAGACATACAGGGTTAGTGGCTAATGGAAAGATTAAACAAGAACTTACCTAGTTTGAAGTTTTATGAGTAATGGGAGTGCAGAGGTAACGTTGAGTTATCTTGAACGATTACGAGCTAAATTCTTTCAAGTATTTGAAAAGGGGGAATTAACACATGACTTCAAATCAGCTTTTTGATGTATTGGGCCAATTATTTCAAAATGATTACATGAGATACCAGATCACACCTATTAGCAATTTGTGCACTGGTGCAAATTAGATCATTATCATCCATGGCTGCATTCTGCGGTGATTCAATATTCGAGAACTACACAAACCTCTTAACACGCAATAATTGTGCAGAGATATACAAAATCATGGAGGAGAGTACACTGGGGAGGCAATTCCCATTATGCTCTTCCATTTAAGGTGCTTATCAATTTATGTCTTTGTGTTTCTAATTGATATGAGGGCCTGGCACTCGCACATACACCCCGTCATAGTACCGTGGGAACAAACTTATGATTCGATGGTAGCAACAATAATGCATACTGCAACGCCCTATTCAATATGGTGCTAATATTGATGGTAAACCACTAATTCGGCGTTTTTGTTTGTTATATCTGGGAATGAAATGGATTTTGAGGGTCAAATTCTGGACGACAACTGAAAAAAATTACAGTCTGTCATCTGATATTCAAAATCGATACACCTCCGGGGTTAAATCAGGGGCGGCCCAAAGACGATCGGAACACGCACTTTACAGTCACACTCCACAGAGAGAGAGAGATATGATTTTATAACAAGCGGGTTCTCAAACCACAAGGTCCCCCCGCCCAAGTGCGGTGCTTAAAGAACAAGAGATTTTAGTCTCACCATAACTTTTAAGATCTCAGGGAGATTGTGATAGATTCTCTGTGAAATAAGTGCGCTTCTGAACCCATGAGCTCCTCCTTGGACATGACCTCCAAAAATTGTGGCACGAACTGTGACCACACATACACCCAAGTATCATCATCCTACCACCATGATTTGTGTTGACATTGAATACCCCCACGACCTTCAAATGGCCTTCAAAAAATGTTGGCATTGAATGTGACACATTCACTTGGTTTTAATTCCTGCCTACCATAGAGTAGTAATTGACGTGAATGACCCCGCATGACCTTGAAATGACCCTCCAAAATTTTCGGCACTAAATGACCATACCACCAGATTCATCCTCCTACCAATATTTAGTGATTTAACCTTGGAAGACCCTTCAAATGACCTTCAAAGTTTTTGCACTGATGATGGACCACACCTGCCATTTTATCCTCCTACCAATGTGTATTATTCTGAATGACCCCGCATGACCTTGAAATGACCTCAGAATTTTGGCACTGAATGGAAACACCACCCAACAATTTCCTCCTCCTACCACATTTTTAGTTATTTATGACCTTGAATGGACCCCACATGAACCTTGAAATGACCTCAAAATTTTTGGCACTGCATGTGACCACACCCCCCCAATTTTATCCCTCCTACCACGTTTAGTTATTTGACCTTGAATTACCCTGCATGACCTTGAAAATGACCGTCAAAATTTGGGCACTGAATGTTGAACAGAGGCTACAGTGAACCCTTGCAAAAATATAGGCTAAATATAGGGCAAAAAACAGAAAATAGGGAAAATTAGGGATAAACAAAAAATGAATATAGTGAACATATAGGGAATTTGTGCGTATTTTTACTTGAACAGGGGCACCTTTCTATTGTACATCAGCAAAAAACTTTAATTCAAACCAACCATTTGTGCTCTCTCTTGCTGTATGGACTATATTGATACGTCCCATGTTGTAGGTAATATTGGAATGAGTGAAGAAAAGAGGAAGGAAAAATTGCTTTTTGACTGTGACACCATCCCTACTTGCATCTATTTTGAAAGGGTTTCATGAATAAGAGTTTAATTATTTCCAAGTATGACTCTACATAAGTCAAAGCATTGAAGTTTTGAACCTTATTTGACCTTGAACCAAAATCCACAGCTCAGAGGTGTACATGTTGTTTTGTGGAAAAAGTTTGCCATTAAGTTTTCTAAAAGTTTTTAATTTATCATTTTGAGAAGCATTGGAAACCTCATACTTCAAAGAGGAAAACTGTGCATGTGCCTCCCGCCTATCATTGGCGCAATACAAATAGTCGTTATTTTAGAAGTGGTAAAAGCCTCTTCTATTTCCTTCTATCTTATCAACACTATTATAAAACAATTTCAATTCAGTTTGAGTACCAGTGTACCCCAAGGATCATACCAAGGAATGAGGCATTTGGAAGTTTTTCTCAAAATGGGTCAACAGGTCCACATGAGTCTTAAAGGTTTGGATCTGTATACACCCCAAGTCATTAGCCAGTGGTTCTTTTTGAGAAAAGATGGTGGCAATTATAGTACCTATTGTTAAGGAAAATGGCCACATTGACATATATTTTTTAAAACATGGAATAAAGTCACATAGGGCTAATTACATGTCAATCTGTGTACAGCCAATATGAGGTTTGGGCTGGGTGATTTTAAAAGTAAAATTTGATGATCATAGCACCTTAGTTGCACCAGAAATGATATTTTTTAGTTTGAACCCAACTTAGGGTCAAAGGTCACATAGGATCTTTAGGAAATCAATCTGTGTTCCACCGGGCGAATCTTGAGTGCATGATCGTTTCACAAAGTAAGTTAATCGGTCAATGTGTAGAGTAAGCAGGATGGTGAGCTTGTTTGCAAAGCTGTGAGGTTGAGAGATATTTTATATAGCAATCAAGGGATTAAGAGTGGAAAACACAATACAAGTTCATGATATGTTACATTCACCTGTGCTTTGACTACAGAGACTGAATTACCATACCAATTTATACATGTTGCGTAGCTAATGCCACGGGCAATGTGGTGCACAAGTGGTCATTTCCCTCAAAACATGGTTTAAAAAGACAAGATCTTCTGGGGATTGTACCCAAGCCCCAAAAAATTTCTTGATTGAAAAAGATTTACAGATTTAAGCAAATCCTAAGAATTATTATCTTTTTTACCCAAAATGACCTTATAAATGGGTAAGGGTTTTAAGCCTCAGGCCGCACCTCTCAACCAAACGAATCTGGTAACCCCCTCCGTGGAGTCAAATTTGCTTTCATTTGTTGTTGAGTAGCCCGAGTTTGGACCAACTCAGACTATGTATTGTAGAGCCATTATAAAAGAGGTATATGATTATGACATTACAAGAAATGTTTTCTTTTTTTTATTTTACTCTTATTAAAAAAGATATGCCTCAAAACAAAGTCATGCAAAATCCAGAAATGTCCTAAAATGACAAAAGGGCTTGAGTGAAAGTTGACTCTTTACTTACAACCATGCTAAGTAAGATGGAGATACCCAATTTTGTAGTTCTTGTTTTAGAGACCCTGTAAGAACATTTGGACCCTGAAACCTGAAAGGTAGTAGTTTGATCAATTCTGTGAAAATCAGTCAAACATCAATCTTTATTTTGTGGGAAAAAAAATTATATGGGAATGATAGGGATTTTGGAACTTTATAGGGAGGATGTATAGGGAGAGGGTCAAAATCAAAAATATAGGGAAATATGAGGAATTATAGGGAGCTGTAGCCTGTTAACAACACCCACCAATTTTCATCATCCTACCACGTGTAGGCGATTTGGAATTGGATGGACCCCGCATGGCCTTGAAAGGACCTTAAAATTTTTTGGCACTGAATGTTTGACCACACCCGCCCAAGTTCATCCTCGCCACTGTTAGTGATTTGCTTGGAGGACCTCATGACATGAAATGACCTTCAAAGTTTGTGGCACTGAATGTGACCAAAAGCATTGCCAATTTTCACCCTCCTTGGCCCCGCATGACATTGAAATGAACCGTCAATATTTTGGCACTGAGATTGCTGGGAAACACAACACCCACCAATTTTCATCCTCCTACCACAATTAAGGAGTTGACCTTGAAGGACCCCGCATGACCTTCAAATAGTTTCGGGCACTGAATGTTGACCACACCCACCAAATTTCAACATCCTCTAAGGTTTATCGCCAATTTACACTCCAATTTTTTCATATTTTGACACCGCAGTGACCTTTGACCAATGCCACAGACCTCCGTCGAACTCATCCGCCGCCTACTTGAGTGAAATCTATGGTGTGAAGGGAATGGACACCATACTTGCTCCAACAAAAAGAGATTGTGTTGACAATGTTTCTTATAGCTATTTAGCCCTATTTTTGACCACCTTGACCCTATTTGACCCAGTTGACCTTGACCCATGCCACATGACCCACATTGTATGCCACCACTGCCCAATTGAGATACATCTATGTTGCAAGATGGACATCAACACTTGCTTAGATCCAAATATTGTGAGGGTTCGCACAAACACACGGACGGCTAGCATTTCTATTAGTCCCCCTTCGCCAACAAAAAGTTGGCGGGGGAACAAAAATGGATTCCACCATTAAGACGATGGATGCTATTAATAAGAAAATAATGCTATCTCCTATAACCCGGAGCTTGTTTATGTTGCCTGATAACAGGGAAATCCTGTTAAGTGAAAGAAACAGGTCACAAGCCAAGTCCTTTGATGCAAAAATAAAGTTTACCCATGTTATATCAGGGCACAGCAAAAAAATGGACGACGAGCCACGCATCATGTCTCTTGTACCAGGCCTATTTTTCATGGCTTGTGGCAGAAAGAATGTTTACTGTGATGCCGCCAATTACTGGGCGAAATGCACGCAAGACATAAAAGGCAGAACAGTATTTTCAGTGTGTATTTTGTTCCGCAGGTGGTAGTGGAATCGAGGGGGATGGATCTCCAAACACAAACTTGGTACTTAATATGTCATCACCGGATTTCCAAGGGATTTTTGAAATTAGGCTAAAATATTAACCATGTCTGGGAAGATCCTTAATCATTTCCTTCTAAACTCACAGCATTTCGAAATGTATTAAACATTAAAATCAGTGTCAAAAACTATAGAAATGGAAAATAACTTCCAACAATGTATAAACTTACAAATACACTAAAATTTAAAATATAAAACATCCATAATGGAACCACCACCTCATTCAAGTCTAAAACTTCCTTATAAATGTACCTGACTTAAATGCTCGCTGGAAGGGACATGTGTTTTCCCAATACAAAATTAATGGAGAAGTGCATGGTTTTCACAGTAGCAATTCAACTCCAATAAATGCTGAAGATGTGAATAACATTCCCCAAGAAAATAACCTAAATCAAAGAAAAGGAGACCAGGGCCACCCTTCAAGACACGTAACATATTTTGTGATCTACCCATTGCATGTGAAGCAGAGCATAATTGGTCACCACACAAACCATTGCTGTCCATTTGAAAATGCCTTTATGGTTTATAATTACAAAAAGATATAGTTATCAATCTAGCAAAAAGTGAAAACACAGGAATGTTTGTACTTGACAAATATAGAAATTTGAATAATAGCCTGAATTAGGAGTTAAGTTAAATGAATTATAACACCACCCCTAGTGATTCTAAATCTGAGCGTGCGATCAAGTAAAAGCTGCCACATAGAGGTAAAGGTAAATGCTGCAAATTAGACTGCAAAAGGAGTGCTTGTCGCAGTGATAATATTTGTTGTCAGTGATGATTGCAAATGAAGAAGAAAGATGGGATTATATTCCAATCACTTGTCGGCCTATTTAGAGAAGTGAGCATTGTGGGTGGGTATGTTATATATGGTATATGAGGAAATAATGTATGGCAGGTCATCAGATTTGATTTCCCCCCACCTCAACAAAAAAGTGGGCTTGTGTTTCATTTAAGTGTGTGCATGTTTGATGAGAACCTCTTTCTTGAAGATTCGGAATGGTTGAAAGTGAGTGAAACCCGCATTTTCATTCACCTCATCCAGGTGGTTTAACTAGATTTTTCAGGTTCATGATAGTTCCAGCGATGAAAAATGATTCAATTACATTTCATTTCATGATAGATTCTGGTATGTCGAAAATGAGGCACCAGCATTCATGTCATGAGTCAAATACCATAAGATTGGGTTCATAAGACAAGGCCACCCCATTTCAATTTGCAATTTGTGATGACGATCACACACAAAAACAGTTTATCATGCTGTTATTTATGCAGGCGTCACTTTGAAGCGTTGACCCACCCTCCTCACGGTCGCCAAATATCGACGACGACTCGACGTCGAAGCTTCAGGTCAATATATTTGTTGTTATAGTGAAGTCCTGGCATTCTTTTATTTTCATTTGGTGAAGCTTTACCTATAAAGTTTTTGAAAGGGGTGAAGCTTTGACGTGTGATTTGTGATTCCTGGTGATAAGACGTTGAATCCATTACGTCGGTCGCGTCAAAAACATGTCGAAATCGTGCATTTCAAACATTTCAACAACTTTTATAATCACGGACCGTAATGTCAGCCAGAATGCATCAATCAAACTACCAAGTTCTATATATTCGTTGTATCTGAGGCGAGATTGTGAATACTGTTGTAGAGACGGTCAAAATAATGTTTACACCACTGACCTCTATAATGAGAGGTCAGTGGTTACACGGCTAGGTAAATAAAATTGAATATTCATAGGATATCATCACTATCAACTTCTCATGATCAAATCACGTCCAATCCCATGATCCCAGGTCATTCATTATAAGTTACGAATATGGCAGAATGGCCAGTTGAAGTATTAATCAATTTATATTTATTAAAAACAAACTCTAAAACTAATTAAAAATATGTTTCAAAGCACAAAAAGACCGATCTGTTTAGCCCGGTTTACGCATATTACTTTAATAACGTACCTCATTAATATTCATAACCGTTTCTACGGCAAGGCTTACTAAATCTTTTTATCGTGGATCTATTTTACAGAATTTCGTGATGAAATATCGAAATGCTTTAATTTTATTGTTGTTATACATCGTTATAACATTCTTATTATACAAACGCAAATTTAATTAAACATTTTGACAGTTTCATTACCGTTTTACGTAATAAAAAGTTAATAATATGAAATGAAAAACAGTTCGCCCTTGAATGGATTCGTTCTAAATCGAGGAAAGTCGTTTCGACCATGTGCGATGCGATGTGACGGAACTGAGTCGATCTCTGCAGCTCTGTGTAACGCTGGTGAGTAAAAGTCTTTCTTATTTTTTCACCCAAGTTTTCGATATCTACGAAAACAAATATTTTTAGAGTTTTTTAACGTACTTTTGATATATTGAAATATCAATGAATGGACACTGCAAAACCACAACACCAGGAACAACAACGGTTGAATCGAGCCGTCACTTACACATTTGCGCTAATGCAAGTAGTGGCGATCAAGAAAAATACACTTTTTAAAATCGCTCTATTAAAATTGAGGCTATTATCAATACGGTTCCAAAAACTTCAGGATATAACTCAGAAAGGATGAAATCTATATAGATATCAAAAAAAATGACCAAAGTCCAATTAAAACATTTTGGATGGTTTTGGAAGTTGGCACTAACCACGCATTACCACCCCAGCTAACCCTACAACAACCTCGCTGTGCATGGTCCCCGTATTTTGTCCTTCACTCGCAGTGTTGGAATTCATAGGATTTCATAATTGTAGTCATGGTCTAGTAATACATTTAACATTGGTGAAGTATGATTGTGAAATACGAGCTTGAAATCATCAAAATCTAAATAGTGAAGGTGAAACAGTGGTGAAACTTAAACTATGGCATGGCAAGTATAGGAAAGCTTAAACTATGTAATTTTCAGTTCGTATTGGATGAAACGGTGGTGAAGCTTCAGATCTGCCAAAATTGACAAAAGCGAAGCGTCACCTTTGGAAATAAATCAAAGGGTGAAGCCTGGACTAACAAATTTGCAGATATAGTGATACCGTGCCTTTGTTTTTTGTAAAGCAAGTGAAGTAGTGGTGAAATCCTGACGTGATAAATAATTGGCCCAGGTGAAGAAAGGTGATGACGTGAGGAGGGTGGGTCCAGGCTTCAAAGTGACGCCTGCATTAAATAAAAGCAATCATATACAAAAGTATACATTGCATTGACATTGACAGTGTATTTTGTGATATTTAAAACTTAAATTTATTTAAGAAATTTCAGTTGATTCTGCTGTCTGCATTTTACGTGTTTGGAGCAAACTTCTGGTGAAAACCTTTGTAAAGTTGTTAATGGATCAACAAAGCAAGATGTCACCTGGTCCCCTCATTAATAACAAGATAGATTTGCAATTAACCCTCACTCAGACATATAAACGTTGTGTGTATTTTGTGCCACTGATTCATACAGAAAATTGTATAGGCATCGTCTTCAAAAAATTTGTTTTATCTATGGGTGTCACTTTTAAAAGCTGCTAATAATATAGTAGGGGGGGCCAAATTATCACCATCGTCGTCATTGTTGTTGTTGTCGTCATCATCATCACCATCGCCATCATCGTCATCATTATTGTCATCATCATCAAATCCCACATTATTATCTTCTGATCCTTATCACTAATACACAGATTATGTACCCACTGGATGTACACACACAGACCAGTCTGTGTTTTCTGCCACATAAACAGATAGCGTACTCCCGGTGGCTCCCTGCACCACAGCAGAGTATTTGCTTGTCTACTTTGGTCCCACACTTATGGTGTTTCCCATGTCTCCTGGTCTTTTTTCTCAACATTTTCAAAACGAACAAAGATAACTGCAGAGTAACTGCATGTCTACTCCAGTGTAGTCTACTTTATATCTACCTTCAATCCACCTATTAGACAACTGAAGGGGTAGTTACACTACAGAGGAGAGATGCCACTGTACATGCACTGATTGACTGGTATATCTTAGAGTGAGTGAGTATTAAAATTTAACGACAACGCAACACAATTGTGTCATATCGTGTCATTAAGATAAAAACATCTAACCTTTTAAATTCAAAACCTTTATGAAACATACACCCCAGTAAATTCTAATCACAACATTTTTAAGAAGTTAACAATATTTAAACAGATCAGCCTCCTTCAGGAAATTTATCACCTGAAGAGGCCTAATATCTTGAAATAATGTTTTCAAATCTGGGATGCTATAATATTTTCTACGAATAAGCGCATAATCAACGCACTCAAGTAATACATGTTTCACAGAAAGAGCACAATCACAAGGAATACACCGAGGGACTGGCTCACCTCTAAGCAAATAACTATGGGTCATATAAGTATGACCAATTTTACATCGCGCTAATACAATCTCGGGCATATCTTAGAGGACCCATTCTATACCTACTGTGTTGTAAATGGCTCAATACAAATACTGTACAGTAGTGCATGTGGTAGAAAGGTAGTATCTGTGGTATAGGTTATGTATACAATGAGTAAGAATCTGGTGGAGTACATATCTCTATAAAACTTTCCTCACAGTTACAACATGTGACAACTTTGACAAGCCTCTCAAATGTTGATCTATGATCTGGAGTGTTTGAAAAAGGAGGTCGCATCTCCAGTTTCAAATTTGGGAAAATGAAAAATGACATTCTTATCCTGCAATCTCCTCGAGTCTGATGCATTTTTTTTTCTTGCTGAGAAATGAAGGTAAAACCAAGACCTGTATATTTTTTGTCACACTGTCAGACTTCTTGAGAGCGGTTATTTCCCCACCATTAATTCTGAAAACTTTTTTATTTGTTTTTTAAAATGTCACTAAATAAGTCTCCCACACAATAACATCTTGGTTTCTTGGTGTGCTATTGGTTGTTGGGGGACAAACATCACTTCTGGTGAAAGTCAGTTGAAAAAAAAAACACAACTCAGGCATCAAAAATAGACTACACCATACCAAAATGATTCAAAACACATTCCTTTCTCTAAAACATCTTTGACTTGGGTCTTCACACATATAATATTTGCCCAAGGTAATATCTCTACATGCTCATATAGTCAAGCTTTCATTATAATGCAGGTTTTGACATATTTTTGAGAGGTTAGGTCCCAAAAATTTGACAAAAATGTTGCCAAATGTAACTGATTTGGTAAATCCATTAAACAACCATCTTTTATACAATGACCTAGCATATGAATAACATGGTACACTAATGTACAATTAATAGTAACTTGTTAATTTGTACTGTTTTGTGTCAACGGCTGATGAATAAAGTACCCAGATTACATTGGTGACCTATAAGCATGAAAACAAATAAAATACAAACATTTCATCTTTTTTCCAGTTTGCCGCCACAAATTGTATCTGCTGAAGCCATAAAACAGGCTGGGTACATTTATAGTTCTATTCAAGAGGAGCTAATTTGGCCATTACTTGGAATTTGTTCTCCCCATTTAAAAAAAAATAGAAGGAAATTAAATGGAATTATTTAATGAGTAGAGCTAATTGTCTCTTTGCTTCATCGGTACACTGCAAATCTATCAAAAAGCCTTACAATGTTTTTCGAGGATGTCTGTAATTTGAAAGGATTCGTCTTGCTTTTTGGTGGTCAAAAACAAACCTCATTAAAATGCATAATTAATGATAAACAAAATGATGATAGCAACTCTACAAATGTAATATAAAACTTTGTAATAAGGATAACCCACTTAATACTATCCTGACCATTTTTTTGTCATTGCTTTTTTTTAAAGGGGCATTTCATGACCCGAGAACCTTTTTGTTTATGTTCGATAGATATCCTCGATTAAAGATTCTAACCAAGTTAAGTTCCTCGATTAAAGCTTAGAACAAGTGTAAAGTAAGTTGATTCTGATGTTGTGTTTTTGTGTTTTCACAAAGGTATGGTCACACGGCCCCAAAGACCACTGTGATGTAATTGTATGTTATTAGGAAAAGATATACAAAATTCAAACATTTGTTTCAAGATGACCAAATCTGCACTTAATTTAGGCACAGATAATATAGGTAAGCTTTATTCAGCTCACATATTTTTTTATGTGGGGGGGGGGTTGCTATGGTTAACAAAATGCCCCCTTTGGGAGACAACAAAAATTGCCAAGAATATGTAGTTTCCATCTTGTTGGGTAAAGTAGAAAAACAACATTTCATCCCTAAAATTCTACATTACATGATGAAAGATGTCACCATGTGATCTGATCTTGAAAAACCCACTGGTGTGGACTTTGTCAGTTTTGAGACTGCTTTCCAGCTCAGTTTTCGAGTTTCTTTTAGAGATCACTGGGCGGACCAGTGGGAGTTTCCATAACCTGATCCATCTGACACACTTTTTTCTGACACACTTATAAATTCGGACAAACCTTAACAGACTAACCTTTGCTTTTTCTTGAATTGTTTTCCAAATTCCTAGTGTTTTCAGAAAAAAAAGTGTGTCGATGGGTCAGGTTACGGAAACCCCTGCCATGGGAGCCTAAAATTTGTGCGACATTACCGTTTAATTCATATGAATTATAATGGTTTGGCTCCTTCAAACATAGTACAATGAAAGCCATATAGGGCCAGTCTTGAAACCGACCAAATGCGATATCCGGTGGGAGGTTCCAAATCGCATGTACCTTTAACACAAAAATTGCTAAGATATAACCTAAAGTTTTCATTTCTTTGGTCTTATTCAATGGATTAATAATGGGTGGCTTAAACAAAAGACATGAAGCCAGTAGGCAGGGAATCTTGAAACCAACCAAATGCGATATCCGGTGGGGGGATTTCAAATCGCATATACCTTTAACACCAAAACATTGCTACTTAAGAAGATAATCTGCAGTTTTCCATTTCTGTTGGTCTTAATCAGAATCAGTGCATAAACCAGACCTTTGCAAATGGGGGGGGGGGGGGGAGGGTGTCAGGGAGCAGAGGGGTTTATTTAATTTGGGGGCACTAGTGGCGGGGTCAAGATTTCTGACAGGGGGCACTCCCCACTGCGCCAACTGGTTACACCACTGGTCTTAATTCATATGGATGGGGTGCGCAACAAACAAAACACAGAAGCCCAATAAGCCGGCATCTTAAAAAACCAACCAACACATGACATCCGGTGGGGGTCCAAATCGCATCACACATATGGTACGTATCAACTCTAGTATTTTTGTTTTTACTCCATTGGTAATGTCCCTCCCCAAATCAAACCATTGGGTTGAAAAAAAAACTAACATTTCAAAGATTTTGGTAGCTGATAATGTTTTAATTTCATTAGTTCTTTATGATTCCGAGGTATTGTGTTGATGATATTGTAAGATGTGCTTGCATGTTAAGTTTCAATTGTATGGCTTCATACTGTTTCACTCACCACTTTTTTGAAATTGATACTAAAACACTTTTTTAAAAAAAAAAAAATTTCCTTGATTTTTTTTTCAAATATTTTGCACTATTATCATTGTATGATTCAAATAACCTCACCTCTTTTGTTTGGATGGGGTACTTCCAAGAGAACAGTGGTCACAAACAGCAATTGGTATATGGAAAAGGAAAAAAAAGATAAAGAGAAAATACAAAATTAGTTTACATTATCTTTAACCCTTTTGTTAACATTTTTGCTATTTTAACCCCATATATTCCTGTCAGAAAGTTCAGAGGTGGGCAACGTGCACGCTGTAATATCTTTTGTGAAAGGACGGAGCCTATGGGTAGCCTCGTGCGTGATTAACCAATATGGAGGCCGACCTACTCATCAATCAATTCCACTCCGTGTTGCATGCATAACTCTGAAACTAATGACACTTCTGAAAGAGTATAACCCAACATATTTATGTCATTATCTCATTTTAATATCATCCCCCCTAAAAATCCGAACGATATAAATTACTGTATTAAAAAGGTATTAGTGAAATTATAATCATAAATGCCATGAGCGTTGTTCGCGGTAATGTGTTTTGCCTTTTGAATGTGTCCGTAATGCAATTGATAACGAAGCATGATTGTGGAGTTTGAGAGATTAATCCAGCTGGCTTGGCGCGTTCATTTGAAACCAGTTGAGCACGTTGATGGCCATTTCACCATCGTTTCGGATTTTTTAGGCAGGGAGTATATATGGTATGTTTCACAAGTAGAAGGGTAAATCTTCCTGTCTTAGTATAAAACCTTGAAATCTCTATAATTCGTCTCTTTATGCAAATTAACATTAAATAGTGACTGATTTTATGATTTAAACAATGAAATTCATGTTTAGATATCTGTTTTTTGTTTGACTTAAGGGCATATGGTGATTGTCTTGACAACATAAAACAAAGTTCGTAAAACTTTGTATAGAGTAGAAGTAGTGCATATCTGCCATTTTATGCCGATGATGACGATGAAGATGATTACAACTTAGGCATAATTTTTGCAGGGGGGGGGGGAATATATTACCAAATTAACTATGGGGATGGGCTATAATACACATCCACTAATGGTAATTCATACACATGTACCCGAAGTGGCTTTTCCAAACAGGAAAAGGCCACTGTCAACAATTCGTACATATCACAATCAAATTCCGACCATGTAGCGTTAATGCAGAATAGTTTAAGAATCACAATTTCTAGGAGAATTAACAAATGTTTCAGTTAAGGCAGTTCAACCAAGCATAAAGTACTGGGTCATTTTGATTGGCTTAATGACTTTTAACCCTAAACCCTAGGCTACCAGATCAGAGACAAGCTTAAGAACATTTGAAGCTTTATAGGTTTATTGGTAACCCGAGGTTCATCAAGTTATATTGAGTAACAAGCCAATCATAGATACTGTAAAAGGGGGAACCATTGACCAGGTGGTCCACTGGATACAATACAGAGTCATGACACCATGGTGGGTTTGAGTCCCTCTGCAACCCATGTGGTTGTGCACTTTGTTCACTTCACACTCTCGCTTTGTTTCAAAATGGGAGGCTTTTAAGAAATAGTCCCATTGGGCGTTCGCCCAAAGGTATGAATGAAAATGCCTTGGGCATTTGTAGCTAGCCCATTCTAGTGGCAGCTGGGGGAGCGGAATAAATGTAAAGGCATTTGATACATTGGTGAAAGATGCTAAATGTCGACATTTAGTTTAAGCAAGGTGGTAGACCACAAGGGTTAATCATTTTACCCAAGTTGCCTTTCTCAGTCTTATAAACAAACAACACACATTACTTATTCAAATCCCAATAACAAAGCATAATTTCTTCAGACAAAATGTAACCGCATCTCTCCGGCAACTCAAACAGCCCATAATTTAAATCAACAATTGAAAATTGTCAATGCTAATTCACTGCGGCAAGTTAATGTAATTTACAATCAAAAACATTGAATGATCACAATGGGGGAGAAAACGGAGGAAGAGGCACAGAAAAAAAGTTAGCTGTTGATTTTGGGAAACTTGATATCAAAATCAGGAGGAATATTGACTTAATTTCTCTAATAGGACATAAAGCGTATATGGTCAACGATCAGGTAGGTACTTCCAAAATTACAACTTAATTTTTCAAGGCAAATGTGAGGATGCAAGTTTGTTCTGTTCAAATTTCCTTATTTTTTGAGGACAATGTAGCACACAAAATTTCAACGCCACAGACATCAGTTTGCAGGTTAAAACCTCAATTCCAAACAGTGCAGAAGTATTAGTAGTAATATGCAAACAATTTGAACCCCACTATACTTTGTTTGTCTGAAGTATGAAGTAGCCCACGCTGCACGTTATACCCAGTGCCGCCTTTCAGTTGCAGTGTTCTGGTACTGGCCCACGCGCGCCACTGAAGTCGGGTCAATGTATACGGTGTGCGCTACTTCGTACTTCGAGCTTGGACAGAATAAAAACATTTTGTGTGCAATTATGTGTGTGTAGGGGGTATGAGACTAGTTGGGTGTGGTGTGGGTGGGTGTGTGGGTGTGTGTGTGTGTGTGGTGTGTTACACACACACACACCCACAAAACACACACACACACAACTAATCACACCCTCTATAAAACACAAGACTTAGAACCTTTTGCTCTCTTTATGGAATCCTCTAGATTGTAATCTCAAAAGTGGTCTTAAAAATATGAGAAAATCAGGAAAAGGTTTCTATTTGAATATACAAGGTTATGAAGCCACTGAAAACAGAACAATGGTTAAAAAACTGGATGTTACAAAGTCTGTGTCCAGGTGTGATATGTATATAGTACAGGTCAATATCAGATCTACTTGACCACAACACCGTGAATAAGGTTTCTCTGTTGATTTGGCATACTAGGGGGGAATAAATAAAACATTGGCCGGGTTGTACCTCGAGATAGAGGCGGAAATAGTTTTTTTGGATGGGCTTTTCAAAATGCCGCCAAAAATGCCAGAATACATTGCATGATAACGTGAATCATGCATATGAAGCAGCTTGAGACCCTTCACAAAAGTGATGGACATGGGCAATCTGGGCGGTAATTAACTTGCCTTCCAGTCTGAATGTCAGGGCGATCTTGAAACAAAGCATATTAAAGGTGCGGTTCCGATCGTCTTTGGAACCCACCTGATTTCTGGAAGTAGTATTCGATTTTGATATCAGATGAAAGGCAGTATTTCTCATTGTCGTCCTGAAATTTGAGCCCTCAACTCTATTGCATTCCCAAGATGTATAAAAAGAAACCGCCGTTTTATTGGTAACCATCAATATAGAAGAGTATTGAATAGGGCTTTGCAACAGCAATTGCGTCTAACATTCAAAACCGCAAGTGTGTTTCCCACGGTCCTTGATGGGGGTGTATGTACAAGTACGTGCCCGGCTTCATATCAAGTAGAGAACACAATACACATAAACCGGAACAAGCACCTTTAAAACTTGTAGGATGTGTTGGATTAAGATAAGGTAGGGTTTGCCTAATGTCCAAATGAATAAGTAGGTATATGTTTTATACCAACAAATACAAGCAATTTTCCCAAAGAGTATACTTTAGTGGAATACATATATGTCTTGTTTGAGACAGACATTTCTTCTGATCTTATAAAAATGGTACTATGTGCCAAGAAAGTAGAAAAAACATGGCAAATTTTCCTTTATTTATATCCCAAGTCACTTATATAGCACAATATGGCATATTCTGTAGTATATCATCAGTAGCTTCTAGCATGATTGTGTATTTCCATGCTATTGTAGTAGATAGCATAATAGGATAATCATAACGATGGATTCAGTGTTACACAGCACCACATTTTGAGTTCAACTCAAGATTGATCACTACAAGTGACTACCAATTATTGGAAAAGTGTTGTCATGTAAGATTGGAGTGTTCTAGTCTAGTCTAGGTTAGTCTTGTAGTATTGTTATTGTTGGTGTGCTTATTCCATACAGCAAGAAGTGTAAGCAAAGGCCTAAAGTGTAATCACATCAGATCAACTATGACCTTTGATAAAGCACACTGAGCTCAGGGTGGCTCCAGAATCGGTAAAGCAAGGCGAAAGGAGAGTTATATACGGCGAGTTATCGCAAACAGATTATTCATGCAGAAGTTTATTTAAAGTAGGATTATTGTTGAACCAGTGGCCCAGCATACAAAATTCCTAGCTACAATCGTGGTAATGAGTCATGTGAACCAGTTCAAGGGTTGGTAACACGCATTTTTAACTCTGCTTTTCGCCCTTGCTTTTCTGATTCTGGGAGCCGCCCGTGACGGAGCTAACACTAGGGAAGATAAAGTCATAATGCAACCCTAAGGTATATAATTAGTAGCTATAATGTATTTTGGAACAACCCATCTCTTCTGACAACATGTGTTGAATATAAGTGCCAAAATGGGTAATGGTCAATTTTCACTGGACAGTATATATTACAAGGGACGGTTCTAGAGTGTCTTAAATTGACCATCCTAACCCAATTATCTTTCAATACTCATGTAACCCGTTCAGCCCTGCGAGATTTTGTATAACACATAGTATAACTCAGGTTTGTAATGGCTCCCAAATGACCTGCAGACATTTGGGAAGCCATCTCAAAAAACAAAAGGCCTAAGACTAGGCTTTGTTTGACTCATTTGAATGCATTTATCACACTGATTCAAATAGGATTACAAACACCAAAAATTTTGGAAATTTTTTAAAAGACCAATAATTGAATTCTCAGAGCAAGAGCAGTTGCCTGCTCTAATGGGTTAGAAATAGGTTTAATTGGTTAATTTTCCACACTTTACCGTGCACAGCAAGGCAAACTATGAGTCCCTTAACCCTTCAAAAATATACAATTCCATCTTACACTTTCTTCAACCACTTATCTCACCAGACATGCAAGCTCCATTCAAGTATGCCTAGGTATAGCCTATGTGCTAACGATACGCTGCCTAAACCTAGGGGGTAAATAACTGCAGTAGTCGTTATGTGTGTAGAACAACGAGGTGGAAATAACACCATAGACTGACAGTATCAGATGACGGCTTAATTGCCATGAGTGATCTGTCTCCTATACTCAGGTGCAGTTTATAAATGAAATCAAACGCTTGAAGACGGCAGTTTCGTGAGGATGTTAATTCACAGATGTTCTCCCCGACAATTTTGTGACAGTGATACATGCCATGTTTGATTGATTGAATTATATAGATATAACACCGGTGGCTGTGGCCTGTGTCTGTCTAACCGTGTCTATTTTATTGGAGACCGAGGGACGCACATTCCTGAAAATTGGTGGGTAGTGATCCTTGATCGAACGAAGACCAGAGTTGTATTGGTGTAGATGAAGGTCAATCGGGGGTCATTCAGGCAAAGGAGGTCAAAGTGTTTTTAAAACGATGGTGTTTGACATGAGACTCGGTGGGGTCGATGTTGATGCCGGGTCATTCATATACTTGAATGTTGTAACTGGGGAAACTGTAGGAAGTCCTTGACTGGATTTTAAGTTTAGGTCATCCCCCCAAAAAAACACCTGCAGGATTTGTCCAAGTCTATGGAAAATCGCTGACTACTTGAAATTGGAGTTATTACAAGCATATGGGCATTAGATAGAGACCCTAAATTTCTCTGATCCATATCCTGGAGGTGTTGATTCAAGTGACCAGGAATTGGTCCAGAGGATTGTGCGATTTCTCCACTCGGCAGTCCCACAAATGATTCAAGTCCTCCAAAAAATAAACAACTGCTTGGCTGATGAAAACAAGCCTATAGTCTGTTCTCCTTAATATCAAGTAAATTACCAGTACTATTAATGAAGTATACATGACCTATATCATTCAATTTAGCAACATCTTTTAACATGGAAGTGACCAATAAAATTTACAAATAAACTTATAGTGAACCCACGCCACTTCTTCGGAGAATGTGAATTTAATACCTCCTACTTACAGCTTTATGCTGCGTGGGAAAATCAATGGTTTATCAGGAATGTGATGTGATATTCTACCCTTTTTATACACAATGGGAGGAAGTCAGGCAGATTTTACAAAACTAAGGTCAGTGGTGGGAATTTTATAAGATTAGACTTGAGCATTATGTACCTTGAGACAGGACATAATTCCCTTTAGTTCTTATGTACTCTCTACATTTCAAAAGGCACTCAAGCTAAAACTCCTGTGAGTGCACTTTACAAATTCTGTGATTTATGATTTAAAATATTTTAATGTCTGCTGTTAGGCATTTTTAAAGGTGAACGAGAGATTCACATATCAGGTGGTCCCTTAAAAAATCAAACGTAATGATTTTTACCCCGTGTAAAGATTTCCATCAATTAATCCCCATCTGAAGGATTTAAGCTGGGAAGTGTTTCTTTGTACCAAAATGTGAAATTATTAATTTCGTATACCGGAGCAAATAAAAATTTCAGCCTATGTTTTCATTGAAAAAGATAAGCAAATCAAAATCACTCCTTTTCTCTTTTAAGTTAATTCTGTAGCCTAATACAAGGTAAGAATTTTTGAGTGTCTAATCTTGAAATTACTCTTATGATACGATATTTGGTGCCTCAAAAATTCTCGTTGCACCTTTAACGGTCCAATTGCGCGATCGGTGATAGCCTCATCCCCAGGACCTCACCGGTTTTCACGGAAAGTGGTCCAAAATTTTGTGTCATAGAGAGCGACTACTATTTTTCTAATTTACACGTTGAAATGGTGAACGCTGAAAGCTGTTTGTTGGATGTTATGAGCAACAAAGTTCGGAACTTCATTTTGGTTGACCGATATTAGTCTTACACAGTAATTCTGTGGGCTTACAATCACATTTTTAGTGCTTATCAAAATGGAATTGAAATATCGCATGAAGGGTATGGGGGTCAAGGTTTTTGTTTAATAACTTGAGAGGAAAATTTTATATAATGCAAATTAGGCTCCCCCCTTTAAGCTATCTCATGCATGGTACAATAGATGACTTTTTACTCCCGAATTGGCATGGTGAAAATCATGATAGGAAGCAGATTATTTTCAAATTATATCAAAAATAGAAGTTTTGTTATAAGCTTTCCCCACTCTACCTTATTCAATGAATAAGACCGGTTCCCATGACTCAAATGATCCTAGATGAACACATGACACCAAAGGTGACTCAGGACCCCCCAATCCTTGGATTATCCGCATGACTCAATCTCGATCCAGAATTATCAGGCAACTTCAGTGAAAAGCATGAATTCTGTAGAAAGCAGATAATATTTACATATCAACAATGACCCCAAATGGACCTCTTGCAACCCCAATTATGAAAACCACCCATTATGAACTTCCAAGGATCATTCCAGATAAAGTGTTCAAAAAATCCATTAAGGCGGTATGAAAAGAGGGGATTTCAAAGTACAGGGTTGGCATCTTTCTCCTGCACACTCAGCTAGGGTTGACCAAACACAGCGTGACAAGAGATTAACAAAAGTAGTCACCTTTCAGCTGCGGATGGCAGTCGTCAAAATAAAATTATTTTACTGATTATTAAATTGACAAAAATGGGGGTAATGAAAACTAGGAATCAATACCATAACCACAGGGTGGGAGAAGCTTACATTGGGATGTATGCATTGTAAAAAATCAGGTCGGGATTACACCTGGGGAGAGACTGGTTGCTGCAGGGAATATGCCTCATATGGGGTTGTTGCATCCAAGAGGGATTCTTACCTAAATGACTTTACATTCTTTTTTAGTGTACAGATATTGGGACAGGGATTCGATAGCTGCCAAACATTCTTTGTTACATCTTATAAATTTTGAGTTCAAGGTGTGAAATGAAAAAGCTTTTCACTCCCAGCAATTTTGAAACTCCTGAAGAATTTCTTACACTCTATACCAGTAGTGCAAGGTATTATCAAATTTATTATTGCCACAGGAACATATTCTGAAACAAAGCAAAACCTGTCATGCATATCTTCAATGTTTTTATACAGATGCCAAATACAGTCAAGATTCTCTACTAACACTTCATTCTACTTTCTCCACATTGATCATTTTGTGCAAGCACATAACCCATCGGTGGCATACACCTTTTAAGATTCTCTGATTGGCTCCTTACATGACGACATAGCATGATATAACATCAGAGTAACCATCAAAATGGACCTATGCACCATTTATACTTTTCTTACAATTTCTCTGATTGGCTAATGCATATGTAAAACTCTCTGAAACCATTCAATCAGTTGGTTACCTACTCAAGGGGGTTAAAACACAATTCCACTTTTTTTCACGCATCTCCATCTTCGCTCAGGCATCCGCGGAATTCCGCTCCTTCCAAGCACACAATTGCCGTTACACCTACTGTAAACTGCTCCCCGTTATTCCCCGCATAGCTAAAAGCAAAGTGTGCATATCGCTTGTACCAATGCTAGACGCCCTAAACTCAACAGTACCATTAATTTAAATATGTGCTTATGTGTGACAGCGGGGCGGATAATAATAATGGCGGGGACTTCATCTGACATATCGGTTGCCAGGTAATTTGACAGGTAAGCCAGCAAACATTCTTAATCTCTCTCAACCCTGGTAATTCTGTTATAGGATACAACATGCTGTAAAGTCAGCGCAGTGGTCTGAAGCCATCTCTAAAAACACTTGACCTAAGACTGGCTGTTTGGCGCACTTGAATGTTAATTTATCATGCTGAGTTATAAGTATGGTCATAAAAATAAACAATTCTGGAAAAAATGAACAATTCTGGAAACAGAGCACCAATGGTGCTGTAGCCAGAGATTATTAATATTGGCACACCACCCTGGGGGGCGCAACATTTTCCATTGTGGAGACAATCGTGAACGTTCCCCACATGAGCATAAGTACGAGACGTTTAGAGTAGTAGCACCCGGTTTTCCGTTTTACATTTATAGTATTTTTTATTTCCATCTCTTATTTGACCACCACCCCGGGAGGGTCACAACATTTGCCTTGGGGCTGATATTGAATCTTGAAAAGTCACATTATTGAGCATAAGTAAAAGGCGTTTAGGAGTAGCAACCATGGTTTGCCATTTATAGTGTACAAATATAGGACTGCTCATGAGGGAGGAGATGGTGAGATATGTGATTGCCCCCAGATGATCTTGAGATCAAGGGCTTACGATTAGTAGTAGGCCCGCAGTCTCAAGATCATCGAGGACTGCCTTTATTCGCCCACATGACCTTTCACCCAAATCTGTGAAACACCCTATATGCGGGCCTTGTGTCATGGTATTCTTTGAGCCATGGTTGATTATAGCAATTTGATTTTTGTGGCACGACAAGGAAATGGATAGATTTTCAAAAAATGCACCTTTAATGGACCACAGCTTTTGGACCCAACGCTGTGAAACTCCATGTAGGGCCTGGGTTCAGCAGTTCTTCTGACCAAGTCTTAGAATTATAGCAATTGCTTGTGGCACAAGAAGGATTTATAGATTTTCAAAGAATTGACCCTTAATTGGCCCAAATGACCTCGGACCCAAATCTGTGAAACACCCCCATATGGACCTTGGGTCAACGGTTCTTCTAACCAAAGTCTGTGATTATAACAATGATTGTGGACACAAGAAGCAATTTCTAGATTTTCAAAGAATGCCCCTTATCGGCCCACATGCCTTTGGACCCAACCCAAATCTGTGAACACCTATATGGGACCTTGGGTCGCGGGTTCTTCTACACAGTATTAGTGATTATAACAATTGATTTGTGCACAAGAAGCAATTTATAGATTTTCAAAGAATGCCCCTTTAATCGGCCCACATGGGACTTTGACCCAAATCTGTGAACCCCATATGGAACCTGGTCAGCGGTTCTTATAACCAAGTTAGTGATTATAACAATTGATTTTTTTGGGGGCCAAACGAAGCACTTATAGAGTTTCAAAGAATGCCCCATTTACCGGCCCACGTGGACCTTTGACCCAAATCTGTGAACACCCCACATGGGCCTTGGGTCAATGATTATTCTGACCGAGTTTCGCTGCAATCGGCCCCAAGCGTTTGGCAACAAGACGCATTATGACAAGTTGAGATAGATAGATAGATAGATAGATAGACTAGGATAGATAGATATGATGAGATAGATAGATAGATAGTTCGATAGATAGCTAGGATAGATAGATGAGATAGTAGATAGATAGATAGGAGATTAGTAGATAGTAGATAGATAGATAGATAGAAGATGAGATTAGATAGTAGAGAGATAGATAGATAATAGATAGATAGATAGATAGAGTGATATAGAGTAATAGAGAGACAGATAGAGTGATAGTTAGATAGAGAGATAGATGAAGAGAGATAGATAGATAGATAGATAGATAGATCGATAGATAGATAGATTAGATAGATAGATAAGATAGATAGATGAGATAGATAGATAGAGAGATAGATAGAAAGAATGATAGATCGCTAGATAAGATATATAGATGAGAGAGATAGTATAGATAGATAGAGGATAGAGTGATATAGATAGAATGATAGATAGATAGATAGATAGATAGGGGGATAGATAGATAGATAGATAGAATAAAGGGATGAGTAGATAATAAGAGATAGATAGATAGATAGAAGATAGATAATAATAGATAGCTAGATAGATAGATAGATAGTATAGAGATAGATAGCTAGCTAGATAGATAGCAGAAGATAGACAGATAGATAGAGCGATAGATTTAGCAGATAGAGTAGAGAGATAGAGAGAATAGATAGATAGATCGATGATAGATCGATAGATAGTATGATAGAATAGATAGATAGTAGTAGATAGATAGATAGATGATAGCTGGATAGATAGATAGATAGATTAGATAGGAGAGATAGATAGATAGATAGATAGAAGATAGATAGATAGATTAAAAGATAGATAGATAGATAGATAGAAGATAGATAGATAGATAGCTAGATTAGATAGATAGATAGATAGATAGATGATAGATAGATAGATAGATAGATGATAGATAGATAGATAGATAGATTAGATAGCATAGATAGATAGATAGAGTAATAGAAAGATAGATAGAGCGATAGATAGATATAGATAGATAGTAGATAGATAATAGATAGATAGAAGATTAGATAGATAGATAGATAAGATAGATAGATAGATTAGATAGCATAGATAGATAGATAGATAGATAGATAGATAGAGATAGATAGATAGATAGATAGATAGATATGATAGAGAGATAGATAGAATAAGAGAGATAGTAGAAAGATAGATAGCTAGATAGATAGATAGTAGATAGATAGATAGAGAGATAGATAGCTAGATAGATAGTAGATAGATAGATAGATAGATAGTAGTTGATAGATAGGATAGATAGATAGATAGATAGATAGATCGAAGATAGATAGATAGTAGATAGATAGATAAGATCGATGAAGATAGTAGATAGATAGATACGATAGATAGATAGATAGCGAGATAGATAGAAGATAGATAGATAGATTAATAGAAAGACTAGATAGATGAAGATAGATAGATAGATAGAGTCAAACATTGCATAACAATAGCTCTGCATAATACGATGAGCTGAGGCTAAAAAATGAACTGGACTGTGAGCGACTAATGTCACCCACAGAAGGGTTAAAGGGCAAAGGGTGGATTTTTTTCTCTCCTCTTAGTAAGTTGTATTTGTTGCTAAGCAGGGGCATATTGAGACAGGAATAGCTGTACAGGCTTAGCTTACTCAGGAACTTCCTAGAATATAGTTCTGTGGTTCTTGTTCATCTTTATGTATGGTGTTGTGTACTTTCATTTTTGCCAGAGGTATGTTTGTGCGATATTTGTAGAAACTAGCGCAATGTGGGAGTTCCCCCGTTTTGAAACAAAGAGAATTGTCTGGGTATAATTATTTGACATTGTAGGTGTTAACTCTAATAGAATAAGAAGTTCTTGTTGTTTTTGCTGAAGACTGAAGTGTAATAGGAATATTGAAACATGGGGCCTTTCCATTAACACTCCCATAAAATTCAGCAGGAGAGTAGATGGATCAGTGGTAGTACTCAAGAAGGTATATATGCAGATCAAAACACCAACTCCGCATACCAGTTGAAGATTAGGTGTTTAAAAGAAAATTTGTGCCAATGGGACTCTTTACACAAGGTATAAGCCTAAAAACCCTAAACAAAAAATTTGGTGCTGAAATAAGTTGGCTAAACCTTAAAGCTCAGATTGGATCATGTGTAAGCGTGTGAGATGGTGGCATTACTGAACCAAACAAAAAATGGTTTGCAGGAGGCAAACCCAATACATCGTGCACAGATCCCGCTCTCATATCCAAATCTTGTTTAAGTAAGGTTAGCTCTGGTATGATAATGGACTTGTCTTTGTCAAAACTGGTAGGATTCACATGAGTTACAATATGCTAATCACTAAGGACACAGTTCAGTGGGGTTAGAGACCATTCATATGATGCAGCCAACCGAAAGTTGGTGGACAGCTGCATAAATTCTGGACTTACAATCATAAGCTGTAAATCGATCCATTTTAGCGATTGCGCAAAGGGTCTTGCACAGGGAATGTATTGTAGTACTGGAATGCGTACTATCTTGTCCACAAACATGTGGCTATGAATAAGGTCTAACTTGTAACATACAATTGACATGTGAACTGACCTTGTGTGAGCTGGGGGGGTCATAATATACCCAAAAAACCAGGGGATTATTCTAAATAATTGGTTGAAAAGCAACTCGGAAACTGTGCCGCGAAGGGAATTGAGAATTTACTTATAGGCTCATAGTGATTTAGTTAGATTTGGCTAGAACACTCCTCCTGTTTATGCATTTACACTCAGATTGTCAATTGACACAATTCTTGAATTACTCAAAGAGTCATTGGTGTGATTACAATAAAGCAGTATTTGAGTTGTGCACCAAATTCTCCAATTCAAAATTTGCATTTGTAGTTTGGCAAGTCTTATCAATGTTCAGTCATACCTGTGTCTTCTTAGGAATACTTTTTGAATGTCTCCTTAGCCATGGGAATGCCACCGGCATTGGTACTATATTATTTAGTACCATGTTACTGTGGAATTTGTTGTTGTTTAACTGTGTTATAACATGAACCTATTTCTTAGACAACTGTATTAAACTGCTTGGTTGATGGGCTGTCTTTAACGGAATAAAGCGCAATACTAGATTATGCTTTAGTCCGTAATCATGTGCATAGCCAGGATCCCGCACCCCTGGGGTGCAGAACCTGGGGACAATGCAACCCCCCCTCCCCGGCTACGCACATGGCACTATAAAAAAATACATCGGTGCTCGGACCGCTTGTGTCGCCTGCCGTCGCGGCTAGTGAATGATAGGCCTAACATGATCTTTGACCTTGATATGTGACCTTTGACCACATCAACAAATGAGGGATCCCATGTTGCACCTATGATTCAAGTTTGGTTCCAATTGAACTTCAACTTTTCAAATGAGGTCAATTTTACATTTTCACCCTATTTTACAACTTGACCTCACATGACCTTTGACCTTGGTATGCGACCTTTGACCTCATCAACAAATGAGGGATCCCATGTTGCACCTATGATTCAAGTTTGGTTCCAATTGAACTTCAACTTTTCAAATGAGGTCAATTTTACATTTTCAGCCTATTTTACAACTTGACCTCACATGACCTTTGACCTTGGCATGTGACCTTTGACCTAATCAAAAAGTGGGGGATGCCATGTTGCACCTGTGACCCAAGTTTGGTTTAAATCCACCAAAGTATGAGGATACTACAGGCAAATGTTATCCCTTTTTCACAACAGACAACAGACAACAACAGACATCAACAACATACATCATCAACAGACAACAACAGTGGACAAAGTGATCCCTATGTGTCTTCCTGCCTTAGGGCAGGCAACACAAAAATGCTTATAAATGTCCATACATGAACCACTTTCTTAGACAACTGTATTAAACTGTGGTTGGGTGATGGGCTGTCTTTAATGGAATAAAGTGAATTACTTTATTGTGCTTTACTTTGTA